>JARVGP010000777.1:10249-47911 GCA_029876185.1 Mansonella ozzardi | reverse complement strand
TAAAAATTCAAACCTTTTAACCAAAAAAAAAAAAAAAAAAAAAAAAAACAAAACAAAACCAACAGATGAAAAAGATCTGCAAATTTGCCTCATACATACCTGATACATTTCGTTTTCTATGAAACAGTGCCGAATCTGCTTTCCCACATATACGATTATGCGTTTTCACTTGATGCAAACGGAAGGCATTCTCGTTAGCAAATGTACGTGAACAAATTTCGCAAAAAGGTATAGAGGACCCTTTTTTTAATTCTTCCTCTGTCAACCGAATTTCCACACAATCTCGTGCACCCTGTTTAAAAGCATCAGTGTTCATCACTAAAAATTTCAGTTATTTATGAGTCAATTTGCTTCTTGCATTTATGTATACATCTGTTCCTTATTCTCTAGTATCGATACACTGGTTAAAAGTAGACCAAATTAAGGAAGAGAATCAAATTGAAATTACTGACAAGCTCTTTATCACTATTTTTATTTGAAACATAGAATACATTCGCATGCAATATGGTCAATCTGGTTAAAATTCCCAACAGTTCAATACAACAAGTATGAGGTACTAAGTACATATCGTGAAAAAAATAAAATTTTGTTGAGCTTCATAAAACAGCGAAATGGATAACTTCGGCACAACATTTATCAAATTCTGGCATATATGTAACAATAACTTTTAAACTACGAAATATCAGTCTGCGTTCTCATTTCTTTCAAGTTTCAACTAGACTGCTGTCATATACATACAAGAACGTATCGATGATTTCGCGAAATGTTGGCCTTTTCCGATAATCTTGCGCCACACATTTTAATCCAGTTTGTAGAATAAGAGTGAAGTAACTGGTGTCTAAATCTGAAAAAATTTTTCGTATTACAGGATTTCAAAATAAATTTCAAACAATTTCCATCTAAAAGCAAATATTCACGAATTATTCGACACTGCGAAAATCACAGATTCGATCAACAAAATAAATTTATTTTGTGGAAAATCAACCATTCGTAAAATAGCAATGGTGATCAGCTAGAATAGTTTCGTGTTTTCCAGATTTTTGATGATCCATAACATATTCTACGATATTTTGTGGATCTCGTTCGACAACATGAGGCTTCAGTCCTGTGGCAACCTCTAACAAAACTATACCATAACCATATACATCGAGTTTCGTACTAACTATTCTCCTGAAACCAAAAAAGGGAGTTGAAAATAACTAAATCGAAGAATTCTTGATTTAATAGTGCTTTTCCATCATACGTTCAAAACTTATGTACATATTACATAGCATTAATAATATTTCAATATTATACTATTTGGTTGCACAAAAAACAAATGCTTAAAAAAAAAAAAAAAAAAAAATGTATGAAGACTTCCATAAAAGCTGTTCCAGTTAGCAATTATAAATAACTAACTCCTTTAGAAACTCCTGCGGCAGATATGCCAGTGTTCCTTTAATGTGAGAAGCGATAACGAAACCATCATCTTTCCAGTCATCCTGATTTATACATTCCTTATATTCATTAATGAATCTTTACCATTATCAATTACAGTAAATGATTCATAATAATTTAAACCAAATTCTCAGCGAACTACCAGCACAATTTCAAAATAAATACATTACCAAAAAAAAATCGAGATACACGAACTTTTGAAAAGCTATCTCGGCATAAACCAAAATCACCTAATTTTGGTTCCAAATGTTTGTCAAGTAAAATGTTCGCTGATTTTACATCTCCATGAATTATTGGATTTTTCGCAACAGAATGCAGATAATGTAGAGCACGAGCGCAACCTATCATTATTGACATACGTTGCAACCAAGCAAGAACTACGGGTTTCTGCAAAATTATACTATAGTAAACTGCGGTAAAAAACCACTCTCAAACATCAATAATTATGAAATATTTAAAAACTGTCTTTATTTTAAAAACTGCTGACAACTTATCAGGTAAATTGCAATATATATTCAACAATTAGAAAGTATTACTTTAAGTCACTGTACACAATGATTTTTTCAAGAGTTGTGAGATAATTTTCATCGCAATTATCAATGATTGTACAAAACTATAAAACACAAAAATTATAAAATCATGAAATCTTACTTTTGTGAAGAGACAATCAAACAATGAGCCATTGCTCATGTACTGATAAAGCAAGCAAGGCTGAGGACCATCAAGTGAGTACGCATAAAGTGGCAGAATGTTATCATGTCGATATTTCGACAACATCCTCAATTCTTGTAAGCTCTGACGCATTTGTTCTTTCTAAAGAATCTAATTCTGAATTTCTGCACCCTTAACAAAATTAAATTCTTAACTGTGAAAAGTACTATTTCGTACACAAAACTGAATGCAACCTTAGGTTCGTGCTCCTTCGTAGCCTGTATAAGCTTCACTGCCACCTGAAATGTACCGTGTGAAGCCTTCCAAACAGCCAAATAATGATCGCATTTAGCATAAATTACAAATCTGGTTGAAATATGATATATCAGTGCAGTTTCTTTTTTACGTCATAAACATGCCAGAAAAACCTCTGTTTGCTCCCATGTTCCGCGATAAACTGTTCCGTAACCTCCACTTCCAAGAACATTTTTCATTGAAAAATTGTTAGTGATTCGCACAATATCATCATACTTGATGCACGGCGTATTGTGGAGAGTTTTATATATTGAATGCGAATCAGCAAAATTACTGAAATATTTATAAAGGGAAATTAAAGACATGTAAGTCCATACAAACACCGTTCGTAATATTCAAATTCAAGCAAAAAATCATTCATTTTTTGAATCCAACCACCTCAAATTATTTGAGTATTTCACCGAACACGTTTCTCCAAAACACTGTGTTATGACATCGTCATTCTGCAACATAGCAAAAGTGATGTATTCTCGAAAACTTGTCGCTTTCTAGCAAAATTTAAGAAACGAAATTATAAAATACATGTCCTAAAAGCATACTTTGGCTGAATAACAAGGGCGAGATGTAGCTGCTTTTTTGTTTTCCGTATTACATTCAACTGCAGATTGCAAGCATTGTTCTTCCCAACAATAAAACAACGGATCTACTGTAAAGATGGCAGATTACTGACATTTTATTAGCTCCTGTCATATACTTCTTAAATATTAATTTAGGTTAGCAAGTCTTATTTTTTATGCTCATATCGATAAGCAATGGACTCATTTAAACACTGGAAAAAGTAGAAATTTAAAAATTATCCGTGGTGCAAGTCAATTCAAATACGAAGTACTTAAATTCATATATACGTTACAAAAGCGGAAGTAAGAACGAAAACCTCAAATTACCAAACTCTCTTAGGACTTTTTGATGATGGGAAACGGAAGTGTTCAGAAAAACACACCTAAATGACGCACTGCTTTCATCGCACGAACAAGTTTTGCGCGACCAAGACAATTGTAAAGCTGAGTGACCTTGTTTCCTTTTGAGCCCCATATTGCCAGAAGATTCTCTGTTGGACTTTCGAATGACCCTACATTCCGACAAGCACGTATATCTACATTCCCAATATCTGGCATCACAAATGCTGCAAAATATATCACATATAGATATGAAAAGTGAACCATTTCTTGATAGAAATAATTTTTAATAATTTTAAGTTATGCAAACCATAACCATTTTGTGGCTCATATGCACATTTATTAAATTTTTTATTTTTTTAAATTTTATTAAATTGAGTAAGTTGAATTTATATTCGATTAAATTGAATATAAATTTATTAAATTTTTTATGAATACAAAAGTATCAATTATCAACAAACAAACCAACAAACCTAACAATTCCCATGCATTATCAATATCCAAAATGGTAGCTAATTGCTTGCGGATAGTGAATGGTAATAAGTAAACATACATATCACTGCTAGATGGTACCATCTCAAACATTTCATGTATTAACCCCTGAAGCCACTGAATGTTCAAACTCGAACAACGAATTTTAAATTTTATTTGAATTACATGAGCGATATGAAAATTTAATTTTTCCGATAGGAAAATTTTGAAAAATATACTTTAAATCTAATTATCCTAAGTATGCAAATAACGAGCTTGATGATGAGTTTGTCCCTTATTTTTCCTATCACTTCCTTTATCCTTGTTTATTTCTTCATTACTTTGGCAAAAAAAAAAAAAAAAAAGCAGAACACAGTAGATTTCGAGTTTTTTGTAATGTTTCAGAACAGAACACAAAATATCAATTTGTTTTATCAAATACTCATCAAACATCCGTTGATTTTTGATGCACTGATTGATATGATCAGATGATCGATAGATCAGAGGCTCATCAGTCTCAATGCCAATTAAATCCTCCAGAAGGCTGCTTAGTAGTGAAGAAGGAGACACAGTTGCTATGGGGACAATAAATAGTTTTTTGCATTTCAAGAATTGAATAAATCCCTCTGATGCTCGATGCGACCAATATTGCAGTGGATTGATAAAGTGTCCGAGGATGATAGTGAAACGGGGTTTGTTCATAATTTTATTATTCATTTATTTATTTTTTTTTCTCTCACATTTAAAATTTCTTTTCATATGGTGCATAAATGATAATTAAATCATACTGCGCATATGCATGCTAGAAATTTGTTGTTCAGATTCTATGACTAACAATATTTCTTTAATTTGGGAACGAACGATAAAATGATTATGATTAAAGGAATAGGCTGGAGAGCTTAGTATTGACATTAAGCTAGTTTAATTTCAAATTATAATATAAGCTATCATGTGTTTGCGAAAATAAAGGAAAACACAATTTTTCAAAGTTTGATAATTTTAAAATCTGAAAAAAATTAATTTATTCTTTTTAAAATTTGTGAATAAATGCACGGCTCGACTTATATTATTATTTCATATAATTTCAACATATATGGTAGCAATATTTATTTTTCCTCAGCAGCACCAAACATGATCTGAAGAATAATACATGATGTGATCTTGTTTGCATTATTTACCGAAGCGTAAAAAATTAGGCTTTCGATCTTGGCGTCTGAATCCTTCATTAGGTTCTCCAATGAGTTGTAAAGAACTGTTTCTCAGTTTAATGCGTTTCCCAAATCGAAGAAAATTCGGTTCAGCAGATTTGCCAAATCTTAAGAAATTTGGATCTGTTACATGACCTGAAAAGATGGTTTTTGTCCGTTCTTAAAGGTTTCCTTAAATATTAACATTTTGTAAAAAAAATTTGATATGGACTACCAAAAATGCATCCGGTACTGTTGATACAGTATAATCCCTAATACAATCTTTATAGCTTGTGGAAGTATATATCATTGCTAAACTTAACTAAGATTCATCGTTGGAATCTATTTTTCGTTTGTTAGCAACTAATTTTTACTCCATCTGTTAATAGATAGTTGCGCTGCATGTGGGTATGGATCAATCAAGAATTTAAGTTACAATACAAATGAATGAAGCGTATTTTTAACTATAGTGGCATCTCGAGCTACATTGCCTTACTAGTTCTTGCTTAAAGTCGATTTTTACAAAAAGAAAAAATAACTAAACTAACGAAAAGCGGGTCTTACAGAAATCAGTGTTATTAAGATGTGTATTCTGAACTGTTTGAATTCAGCTTATAGAATTAGATAGTCAATATCTGCGATTCTGAATGATTCTGGACTAAAGTGTTCATTCCAATAGAATGGGCCAATAAAAAAGGCACTGTCAAATAAGTTACTAATAAATCCTCAGATCAGTAAAATTATCTTGTGCGTCAAATACTTAGCTCAATAACTGTCAGAAAAGGAAATTGTTGCTGGGAATTATTAAGTATAACAATACTATTTCACCAAAACGAAGAGAATTTGGTTCAGCTGCTCTTCCAAATCGAGGAAAATCTTGTTCGCTGGGTGAAGATGCACTCAATGAATGTCCGAATTGAAAAAAGTTCGAGCCAACATCTTTTTTTCCGTACTGTGTTGATGGTGCTAAAAAAGTTTTTTTTTGGTGAATACCACTTTCATTTTGCTCTTCTATTCTTCAATATTGGCTTTGAATCAAATTTAAATAAGATGTCTGAATACGTAGAAATCTGATCCGCACACCTGAATAGATGACGATTGTAAGAGATTGTTGTTGTTGAACTAGGCCTACTGGGATTCCAAACATATGTCAAGAAGTTACACTAAATTTAACACTCTTGAAATTTTTTTTTTTTTGGAATTCCGTTGTAACGCGAGATACGAGATATGACGTGGTCTGGAATAAGATATATAAGATATATACCAGTTCTGCCAAATCGAATGAAATTTGGCTTTCTTTTTTCGATTTTTCCAGCTGCCTCATTGGTGTCTCCTTCGTAATCATTCCCAAATTGTTGCCTTCTTTCAGCTTGCTGTGTACTGGAGAGGATGTTGAGTATATTGCAAACATCTGATATAATTCCGTTTCTGCCGTATTCGCTTGATACCTTGAAATTTCATGAATTTAACTTTTTTACCTTCTCAAGCTTTTTATTCTCCTCTATTTTCCTCCATATCCATAAAATTAAAGCTTAAAATTTAGGTTCTTTAAAACCAATGCCAATGACATTGTTTGAAAAATTGCAGTAAAGAGAATTTATTTCCACATATAAAAAAAGGGCATGGAATTTTTTAAGTGATTAAGGTAGTTTTGATAAATTGATCTAATAACCAGAAAATGAGAAAAGTATAGCTGAAGCAAATGAAATAAAGGCGATTTCGAAGTAAGTACAAATGTTATTCTTGAAATCAATAATGCTCGAAGCAGATTTAGTGAGAAAGAAAGTATGACAGTCTGCAGTCTAAGAACTGTTTGAGAATTATGAATTCGTTATCTTTGCGTTTGCTTATTTCCATATCTCTTCTACTTCTCGGGTGATTTAAAGATTCCCCCCGTGTGCAAGGGACTTTATTATGTTTCGGATCCATTTAATTTTTGAAGTAATCTGGCGGCTCTCCCTTTGTGTACTGAAAAAGATAATCAATTCTAGATTAGATTTTGAATTTTCCAGGAAAGACAGAAATTTTTCTCACATTTCTGTTTTTTTTTTTTTTTTTTTGATTGAACTTATGGATTATGATCTCCTAATTTATTTGTGATTTTTAAATTGAAAAACGGAATCATTTTATGAGAAGTTGAGATATGTTGGGCGGTAGGCAATGTTGATGAAATGGAATGGGGTGAAAGGGAAGAGAGTATTAGTTGTAATCAGTGTCACGAACGAATGAATCGGAAATGGTTTTGCTAGCTGATGTTAATTTAGTGAGGAGTAAACCTTTTAAAAAAGTAAAGCATATAAAAAAGCAATCGTATATGAGTATAAATAAGGGAACAGTAAATTACCTGTGTTAAACTGCCTACCAGAAGAATGGCATGGACTAGAACCATAACTGAGTATAGCTCTTTCCTGCTTTTTCGTATTTATATGCGAGGAAATGATAATGAAATTAGGTGCGGTTTTTGAAATGCACATGTGCTCCCGATTTATGTGTTCTTTATTTTGCGCTGTTGTTCGCAAAAATGACATCTTTACTATATGAATCATCTTCATCTTAACTGATAATTTGAAAAAAAAATTAAATGTCAATATTTTAAATTTTTAAATAATAATAAAATTTTAATAATAAAATCTTTTATGCAGTCATATAAGCAGTGAAGTTATAAATTTATTAGCAAGACTCGTTGAAAATACTCGGATTGCTTCTCAAATGTTTCTCACTTTTTATAAATTCTCGCAAAATGCGAAGATATTATCCTTGAGTATGCGTAATAAACTTGCTCTGGTCCTTTCTTGGTTCGCTTTTCAAATCAATGTCAAGCGAATAAGTCAAGAATCGAAGGCCCATATAAAAAAAAAGCTATTTCTCTTTATTTAGTTTGGCACTCCTTCACGAAACTCTAAAATGGGCTCCAATCCAGAACTATCACTAACAGGACTTAACCGTAAAGAATTTCTAGTTCTTATAGTTGTTATAGTAGCTGATACACAACTATATAAGGGAAGTTTGTTCTTCCACTGATAATTTCACTAAGTCACAAGAAAATTTTAGATGCTGCGTCTATGATTTGGCTTTCAAACCTGATGGATCGGAATTGCTTGTTGCGGCTGGTACGAAAGTTCTGATTTATGATGGTACAGACGGCACGTTGTTGCAATCTTTGACAGGTACAGTCCCTTTGAATTCCAATTTTATTAACCAAGTTGTTGCAAAATGAAGCCTTATTTTTTTGTTTACAGGTCATAAAGATCTCGTATATGCTGTTGCATTTTCATATAACGGCGAAAATTTTGCATCCGGTTCTGCCGATCGTTCCGTTATTATATGGACAGAGCAACATGAAGGAACGCTTAAATATATGTAACTTTTTCTTCTAAAAATCGTTCCCTAAGACTGATATACTGATTTATTTGCGCTTTCACTTTATATTTCTTGTTATGTTGGTATCTTTGTTGGATAGTTCACCCCGTTGCTGTACGTACAAAGAACCTGCTCAGTCTCTGGACTTTCACCACTGTAAAATATTGTATAAGACTTGTTAACTTTTACTATACTACTCACTATTAGAATAATAATTAATTAATACCGATTGAGATAACTTGTGGGCGATAACTGAATATTCGATTGTACTATATTTACCATGTTGGTCCATATTTTCAAATACTGAGAAAATTGGAGAATTTGAATGTTTTAGAATTTTTATTTTCTTTCACATTGTTTCACCAACATAACCTGAAAAGTGATGCTTACATTGAAACTATAAATTTAAATTTCAAAGTCTTTTATTTTTATCAGATGAATCACTTTAGACACAGCGAAGCAATACAATGTCTTGCTTTTAGTCCTGCAACATGCTTTTTGCTTAGTTGTGCCATCAGTGATTTCGGTAAGCATTTGATTTAACCATTATTGTTTAATATTAAGAATAAGCAAATTTTAGCACATTATTCTGTAATTACAATTCGGCAACTAATATGATATATTGCAATAAATGAATTTAGACTGAGCAAATTTGATAACTTCAAAGCAATAAAACTGAGCAATGGTATTCAAAGATTTAAATTTATAAAACTGAATTATAATTCGGCTTAGAGAGGTTTTGTTTAACAATAGAAATATCTCCAGGGATATGGACTCAACTGGAGAAAAGTGTTAGTAAACAACGAACACCAAGCAGGTGTGTTTGCTGCGCATGGAGTTGCGATGGTCAATTTTATGCCATTGGTATGTACGATGGTACTGTATCTCTGCGGTCCGTTACGGTAAATTGTATTTCTGCTCTTCATTTGTTCGATAGTGAGCATAGAAATAAGGCATTCGTTGTCAGATTAGCGAAATTAAAATTATGCTAAAAGAAATCGAAGATAGGGTATTGAAATCCTATATAAATGAGGCGGTTAGGAAGATATAAGTTAATAGGGCGGTAATGTCACAAAGGGATTTTGATAGTTACATATATGGAAAGTGCTTGATAATCACATAGATACGCCATGGGCGTCTTAATTTTCACGATGACCTCAAGGAATTTGCCAAACCTCTTCCTTGACTCTTTATATATATATACAAAGGATTTTTTACGATTAAGTATGCATTATTCTTCATACTCTTTTACCTTCCTTTCTTTACATTTAATACCTTCCTCGGGAAAGATATTAAAAATACTCCAAGTTCAACAAAGAAAAAGAAAATTTTAACTAACAAATTCCGACTTCTCATTGCAAAACCTATTAATAAAGCGACAATCAATTATTAGCGAAAAAAACGACAGGGATTTGTTATTTAAATTGATCAAATTGTTTGTTTATTGTATAATTCATTTTTGTCTTTGCTTACTAATTTATCTTCTTCTATTAGCTAATTTTTTTGTGTGAGTACAGTATTGTAAGCCAAATAAACCTCTACTGCTAGCAAAAGACAAAAAATATAGGACATTTCTTATTGAAACAGATTTCTATCCACTGTACTTCTCATGCATTGTCTTGCTGATTCCCACCTCTCATCCGAATTCTTGAGCTTACCTTTTTGCTTATACATTTATGTAGCATTTTTATTGTTTATTACGTAAAGCAAAACATTTAAAACCATTCACAGTAAGTGCAAAAGATTAAATGCAGTCAAATATTAGGAAAAGCATAAAAATTGATCCCATACTGAAATAGTGGAAATTCAAAGTAAGTTTTTGTTACAATGACATTAAATGACTTCATAAACTAGTATGCATCCAAGTTTATCTTCCAGAATAATGTAGAAATAAAAAAGATTGAACGACTTTCCGCTGAACCCGTTTGGGCGATTGCTTTTGGGGCAGCTCGGAGTATTGCGTGAGTTCCTCTAAAATTCTGTTTTTTTTTTTTTTTGCATATTCTATTCTGTTAAAATAATTTTTTAAAAAATAAAAAACTCGCTTACAGGGATGCTTCACTGCAATGTAATTCAAATGTTCAGAAAAGGTTTTCATTCTTTTTTCTTTATCCAAATCTAATTGTAGTGAGAAAGTAAAGTGTTTACCGGTGAATATTTCTCAGTATTTTCCAGGAATTTATGAGCACAAAATGTCTGTGTTATTTATAGTTCTTTTAGCGAACTTTTGGTAGTGGTAGATTGGGGGCAAACAGCTGGATTTTATGATTTGGAAGGAAATCAGGTTGGAATATTTATTTTCGCAAATTATTCTGTGTTTCTTGTTATCTAAATTTATGAAGATTTTTGAGCTGCGGATGTATGGTAGTTATGTTTAAATTTTATTGTGTGTGTTGGTGTATATCATTTATCGTATATTTTCATCTCATTTCGCAGAGCCTTTGTTTTATAACGAAGTTCTAGAAAAAAAATTGCTGTTTTGTGGTTGCAGCTTGTCCAAGACAAAGAACTTGGCTATGATCCTACAGCAGTAGAATTTTTTAATTACGGTCAATTCCTAATAATGTGCGGTTCCAATCGTCAGATCATTCTTTACAGTCGTGAAGGTTTGTGCATTCCTAGTTAACTAATGACCATATTTATGTTTTATGCTGGGAAATGATCCCATAAATATTCATTTTTAATTCTTGGACCAATGCAATTTATCATATATGAATTCGTTGACTGCTGTAGGAACAATGTTGGGTACAGTTGCTCACATGGATACATGGGTGTGGACCGTAAAAGCTAGACCGAATACAAACGCAATTATTGGTCAGTCTTAATCATTTTGAATTTTCCGCTTACAATGCAGCAGAATTTGGATTATATTACAAGAGTCGCTATTTTTTATTTTCAGTTGGTTGCGTGGATGGTACATTAGCATGCTACCAGTTAATGTTTAGCACAGTTCACGGATTGCACAAAGTTAGTTCAGATATTCGCTTCAGACATTCTGCGCTTGTTCACTTAAAAATTCTTGCACTAGGCATCGTTGCTGCTGTGGAAATCCATTGATAAGTACTCGGAATTATATTTTAGGAGCGATATGTTTACCGCGAAAATATGACCGAAGTAGTCGTGCAAAATCTTGCAAATCAGACATCCGTCAGAATTTACTGTAATGACTTAGTTCGCAAAGTTGCTGTGTACTACAATCGATTAGCAGTAAGCTTTTTGAAAGTGTTAGGAGTAAAATATTTTTGCCTACGATTATTGAATTAAGTAGTGAGAGATTTGCACATGCTATTTGATTGAATAACTTTTTTGAATCTGCATTATGCCAAACACATACTGATGAAAGTTTGTTTTAGGTGCAGCTCAGCGATCGTGTTGAAATATATCGCATTAACATGGAGCGTGCTGATGAACAACTAAAATATAGATTGGTTGAGCAAATAAACCGTAGTTTCGAATGTTCGTTACTTGTAAGTACCGGAAGATTTCTTGCTGATAGAGCATCGTTAGATGATAGAGCATCGCAAAGTTCCAGAAGTCAAATTTTTTTATTAAATATAGCCAGTTACTTGTATTTTATACCGGTTTGCAAAGAAATTTCTTACATAGGTCATCTGCGCGCACCATCTGATACTCTGCCAGGAACGTCGCTTGCAGTGCTATGACCATAAAGGACTTAAACAACGGGAATGGATTCTTGAATCACTGATACGTTATATAAAGGTTGTTGGTGGACCGCCGGGACGAGAAACCATATTAATTGGTTTGCGAAATGGAGTCGTAAGTTCACGTAGAACAAAAACATTATTGCTAATTTTGTCGAGATAATTACATAATTTTATTATGTCTAAATCGGTAGGAAAATTTTTTCGTTTTAAGATGAAAGATTTAGGTATGTAAGATCTTTGTGGATAATCCGTTCATAACAGAAATACTGCGCTTAAAAAGTGCTGTCAAGTGCCTTGATATTAGCCATTTGAGGTATGTTGCTTAATTATTCGATAGTTTTTCATATTTTTTTGGAAATTTTTGGAAACCTTTATCGAAGAAGAATTCCAAATAATGTACTGATCGTGAATTTCAGGCGAAAACTTGCGATCGTCGACGAAACTGGAGTTTGCACGACTTTTGATATCAAAACTAAACAGCTTTTATTCCAAGTTGGACATAGTTTTATTCGATTTTGTAATTCGCAATATGAGAAACTAATAACTTTTTTATAGGAGCCATCATGTAACAGTGTTGCCTGGAATGCTGATCAAGAGAATCTTTTGTGTTACTCTGGTGGTGGTGCACTATGTATTAAAGCTGATAATTTCTCTCCCCATCAACAGAGAATGCAAGTATGATTAATTTTTATGTTAACAACTTATTATTGAAGAATTTGTTTAATCATTGTTTTTTCGTCTCTTATCTATAGGAAGTATTTAATTGAGGACAATGAATTTTCTAGGGTTTTGTAGTTGGATTTTCGGGAAAGCGTGTCTTTTGTTTGCATATGTTTGCCATGATTGCAGTGGAAATACCCTTGTCTAATCAATTATACCAATACCTTGAACAGAAAATGTACAAGTAAGAATTTCTTATTAAAATTGTGCACATATTTATGAGAAGATAGTTTCATTGGATTTAAAAGAATAGAATGCTACAATTATGGTACAATTTGATGTTTTTATCGTTTTTATAGAAAAGCATACGATTTGGCATCGTTGGGTGTAACGGAAGGTGACTGGGAAGTTCTTGGTCATGATGCTTTGCATAATTTTCAACTCGATATTGCCCAAAAAGCTTTCCATAGAATTAAAGATGCACGTTGCCTTCAATTGATTTCGGAAATCAAGGTATGAGAATTAAAGTTTCAAATCTATCATTTATTCCGGCGTACCAAGTTATGTCTGATATTTTTATTGGCCAAATAATTGCTTTGATTCGGATTGGATTTTAGGACATGATAAAAAGGGATACAAATAAGGAACTGATGTTGGGATGTATAAAAGCTTATGAAGGTAGATATCGAGAAGCAGCAATGTTGTTCCGGAAAGTCGGGTGTGAACAAAAAACACTGGAAATGTATACAGATTTGCGCATGTTTGATCAGGCTCAGGTTGGAACATAAATCCTGCCTAGTTTGCATAGCCTAACTTTTGTTTTCATTCTTTAAATGTTTTGATGCATGTGAAAAAGATGTAATCTTAACTTTTCAATATCATCTTTTAGTTACTTTTATCATTTGTATAGTCATTCATTTCGTGCAACTGTTATTTTTTGGTGCATTCTAGAGGTGACATTCACCTTCTTTTCTGAAACTGAGACATTCCTATCTAGGAATTATTATCATCCGCCTCCGGCGAAACTCAAAAAGCGCTGTTGCGAAGGCGTGCTCATTGGGCGCAGAATTCAAATGAGCCCATAATCGCAGCCGAAATGTTTGTGGCTTCGGGCGATTATGATAAAGCAGTTAATCTTATGATCAAAAACGATTGCATTGATATGTAAGTCTTTAATCCTTCTATTTGAGAAATGATTCTTTGTACAGTCAAATTGTTTTCTCTTTCCTTTTTTTCTTTTGCATTATTTTTATTCTGAAAGTTAGCAAGTACTTTTTAGGTTAAACAATCTTGCACATCACATTGACCGGAGCAATGTTGATGTTTTGCGTAAGATTGGAAATTACTTGGCGAAAAAAGAAAAATATACTCTTGCTTCTCAGTTATTCCAATCAATCAATGATATCCGTGCCTTAATAAATATGTACGTCGATGCGAAGCTCTGGAATGATGTAAGTTTTAATTTGTGATTGATAAAGGGTGCTTTAAAGGTAACTTCCATATTTCATGCATTTTTCTTGTTTTTACATCTCGAAAAATATGATTTCAAGCAATAAGCGCATTTTTTAGGCTTTTCTAATAATAGCGAAATACCAAAAATATAATGAAGAAGTTTATCTACCTTACGCACGTTGGTTAGCAGAAAGTGATCGTTTTGATGAAGCTCAAAAAGGTTCCTACTCGAAAGTTTTATAGTGTTATTATTTAATATTGAATGTTATTTCTTTGATAAGCGTAAAAAAAAAAACTATGGTAACTTCATGTTTCGCAGCCTATCATATGGCTGGACATGATGCGGAAGCATTACAAGTTTTGGAACAACTTATGGAAAATGCTGTTAGAGAGAATCGTTTTGCTGACGCTGGCTATTATAATTGGATGCTGAGCATGCAATACTTGGAGCGATACAGTGCAGATCCTGAATTAAATGAAAAATTTCTGGATCTTAGTAATAAAGCAAATTGCTACTACGCTTTCGATGTCATTCATAAATATCTGGTAATGATTATTAACATGAACCAACAAAACTTTTGGTAGCAGCAAATTACTGCTACCAAAAGTTTTTATATAATCCATCCAAGAATAAGTATTTGATACATTTCACGATTGAAAAAAATACTTTGAAAATTGAGTTGGAATTCAAATCGTAACATTTCAGACTAATAATATGATTTTCAAACTTCAGCTTCTGAAAATTCAAATAAAAAATTGCTCCAAAATATTTTGTAGGCTGAACCTTTTACGAACTGCCCAGCCGAAGCTCTAATCAATGCTGCTCGTTATTTGGCTTTTCAAGAGGGAATTTACAAGATATCACGAGTGTAAATCTTTTTGAAAATTAATTGTAGGGAAAAAATTGTTGGAATATTTTGTTTCCAAAGCAATCTTAGGTGCAATGCGCGATCAAACAGTATTAGGTTTTTCATGTTTTTGATAATAAAACTTTTGTACATGTATATATGTGTATGTGTATGTATTTGTATTTGTATGTGTGTCTGCAGTTTTTCAGTTGTATTGTTAGTTAAAACACTAAATTTATGGTTAGACCGACATTGCCCCACAAATAATTTCATTTCTAATTCGTTTTTTTTTGTTTGAAAATATTTTTTAAAAAAACGAAAAACAGTTCTTTGTTAGTTTTACTAAAAAAACCGCGTTGTTAATTTTGCTTATCACTACTATAAAATAGTAGAACTTCCCTAATATACTGCAATTAAATAAATTTATATGCACCAGCAGTAATATTTGGTGAAATAACACTTGTTTCAGGAGCATATTATACACTTTAATGAAGCAAGGTCAAGTACTGGGTGCTTACAAATTAGCGCGATATGCTTTAGAGCAACTCAGTTATTTGAAAACTCCAACTCGTTTTAAAAAGCTTATTGAAACAGATGCTTTAATGATCAGATCGGAACCTTTTACCGATGCAGAACAATTGCTGCCAATGTGTTATAGGTAGGTGCCGAAGAAGTTTCGTAGCATTAGTAGGTCTTAGATGCATGTTATATAGGTTATACCTACATAGGTTATACCTCAAAATAATTCTTGAAACCAAGCGTGTATTAGTTGAAAAAGTGGTTGTGAAATGTTAAAAAAAACTTTTTACAGATGTGGTATCTCTAATCCTCTCGTTGGCACTAATGAATGCGTGCAGTGCAAAACTCCATTTATTTTATCATTCGTGTCATTTGGTGAGTGATCCATTATATTCTTTAGTACTAACGTAATTTGAGGAAAAACAGATAAGACGTTTCGAGATGTTTGAGAACTTGCGTTACATTTTATGCTGTATTCATTTATGAAACAATGGGAAGTTTTCTTCGAAATACGAAGAAACCTCTACAAAAAAAATGAAACTGTGAAAGTATAAAAAGCATCAATTATATTCATTAATTTTTGTCGACGATGTTTGTTAAAAATAATTTTTTCAGAAGTTCTACCTCTCGTGGAATTCGTTATTAGCGATGATATAAATTTAGAAGAAGCTCGACAACTGATTAATGCTGAACCTCCACTTGGTCAAAGTAAAAATCCCTTGCAGGAGCAGGTCGGTTCAAAAAACAATTTGCACTGGTCTTAGCATGCGTCGATTGAAATAAATGATCAAGCAGCTGTTATCATGAGCCTCATTTTGGAGATTTTCTCGTGGTCTTGCCTGACTTTTCATCGCGTTAGTAAAGACTTGCACCGAGTTTTTAGGCAATTGCAGCGCTTGTCTTTTATTCTGATGTGGCTTCTTCCGATATGTTTCCTATCGTTGCAGTAAAAATATATTCAGATGAACCTGAAAACTGGCAAAGTTGTGGCAGATCGTGAAACGTTGCTCAAGTTGGAAAGGCAGCAGGTTATAATTGCTGAGTGGCCGGCACCATTCGTTACCCGTTTTTATTATAATGTAATACCGGAAATCTCAATAACTCAATGCAGTTCATGTTATCGTGTTCGTAATTTTACTTCTGTACAATTTTTCACTCAGATTTTTTCACTTAGATTTTGTTATCCCACTATTTTTTAACAGTTAACCTCACTCGTTAGAACAAAGCATTTCTTCCGACTTTCCACATTAGGTTTACGATTTATCCTTAATTGCAAAAGTTGAGCTTTCCAAAGGGACTGGAAGTACGAATTATTTCTGGGAGCGAGTATTTTTTTCTGATTTTGCTGAACTATACTATCGCTATTATACTGGCTGTCTCATTTTTTTTTTTTTTAAAATCTTCATTATACAATCAAAAAATTACTTTGGAAATATCATCGCTTATCGATAATCTAAAATTAGCGTATAACAAACAAGAAAAACTGATACTTCCTCGAAAAACGCTCACCAGGAAGTTAACTGAGCATCCCTAGATATCAGCTTTTTGTTGAAAAAGTACATAACTTTGTTGCGGTCTCAAGGATGTAGACAAACATTTTCAGTTTTGAAATTTTGTTGGCTGCAAGTTCTTTTTTTCCAGATGTTCCACGCGGACGACTTCGAAATGGCATGCCTAAAGACTGGAGCATGTCCTTTCTGCCATGTGCCTCCACAAAAGAAAACAGATCATGACTTCATAGAAAACAGCAATATAGAATAAATTTGTTTCCCATAAATAAAAGATGATACTTCTCAAAGAACATTTGAGCCAGAAAGTTGTTCTTATCAAACAAATTTTATTCAGTAATGCACACATCTGCAGTATTTCCTTTCTAAATTAAGTGATAATCACAAGCAGATTAGAAACATACAAGCAGGAAATCATTAGCGTATTAAATTTGATGGTCGCTGGACAAATTTTTAAACGGCAAAGTGGTACGCGAGAGCGATGACACGATCAGTGGATTGATAAATTATCGTTATCACTGTGAAATAAATCTCAGTTAAATGATAACATTGTTGCAGAATCCTTTAAAAAAAATACAGATCATCAGCACCTTATTTTTTGAATAAAGCACAAAATATCTTAGCTGTTTTTAAGAAAAGTTGTGAATGCTTACAATGTTCGCAAAAGAACAACAAATAATATCAATTTTTTTTTGTAATAGGAACGGATTTTCACTTCCTTCGTAGAGTTTCATAGAGTTGAATTCTGCTCATAACATTATAACAATTTAGATCAGACTTTGATGATTGGCTTAAGAATTTAAATCAGCAATGTTTCAAAATCGAAAAAATACAGTATAAAAAAAAATACAGTACTCTAAACCTATGGTGAACATGGGCAAATTCTTCTAGGACCGATATCTCCCAATTCATGAGGAAGTATCGTTCCTCTCGGAGGTCAAGACTTTTTTTGTTTAGTGCGTTCTTTGCTCTTTCATTTTCCATTAAATTAAAGTTGAAAATAAGCTAGTCAAAATTTAATTGATAACTGATGCATATCACATGAAATTGTTGATTGCTGGTGCTATTTGGAAAGTGTTTCTAATTTCTCATCCATCAATTTCTGCACCTGCTGTGTTATGATGGTAGGGTGAACTTTCAGCAAATGGTTTTTTCGCTGCTCTGTCCTTTTTGCCAAAACAAATCACAGCAATTTTTGTCTGTTAGCATGAATCCATGAGAAGGGAACTTTTTAAAAAGGGAAATTATATTTACAATTAAAAACAGTACAAAGTTTTTTAGCTTTTTTTTTTTGAAAAAGACAAAGAAAGCGCGCAATGTGTTTGCTCACTTCGAGAAGGATTCATTGTTTTTTTTTTTTTTTTTTAAGTAGTAGAAATTGCGAGCTATTTGTATCAATAATGAATGACTAATAGCACTTTCTAAACATAACGGTAGAGGTGAAAATTTATTATGAGTGAATTGAGAGCTTTTGCACATTCATCTATTAATGTTTTCAGCAATCAGATTCAAGTTTTCAGCATTCAGATTCAGCTTATCATATCATCATGAACGTGCATTTTATCCAATTTCAGGTGATTTTTACACTTCTTTCTTATTTCATCTACTATGCTTATGTTCCTTTTTAAATGAAATGAAAGTAAATGAGATTCTGTGTAATCATACATTTCTTTAGATTCGAAATAGATAACAATGAAAAAAGTTATATGGACAAGTGAATTCGTGCATTTTTTCAAATCTGCTATTCAACAACGAGCATTCAGAATTCTTCAAGTGCACATTGAGCAATATCCAGTGTATATATATTATGCAGTTAAATAATTTACGGCAGAATGATTTGTAAGCAGTTGCTTTTGACATTTCTGATTAGTTTTTTTTTTTTTTTCCAATAAAGACAATGTAGTTTTAACTGTTTGTAGAAATGATCGATGCGCCTCCTTTTTTTTTTGATTAAAATATTTCAAATATTGAAAGACGTCCACAGAGAATTTCAGACAAATTCATTTGAACTGTGCCCATACAGCCACGCGTGTAGTAAATGTCCACAAAGTTGGTGGAGCATTATTAGTGTAATAATTAATCGATAACAATGATGGAACATAGATTAGAAAGGGACTGATAGTATAAGAGAGATATCATAGATAGCATAGTAAAGCATAGAATGAATAAGTGACCATTGATCGGTCAATAGCGTTATAAACAGGTCATATAGTTTTGGTCAAAACTATGCATGACATTCCGCAATTTACTTCTTACCCTATCAAATAATTTCTACAAATTGTGCCAAATTAAGCCTTCAAATCGTTTTAACTTTCATGCAATGCGTTCTGTGTACGATGATGTTTGTTCCGTTTCATAAAAATTTAACTGATCAATAAAGGAGGCTTGGAGACGCGAAGCGAATAAGCATATAAAGAAAAGTTCTACAGTTAAGCTTTAACGTCCTTATCGATGGGCAGCAACCTTCCATTTCCTAAGAAGGTCATTGCGAAAGGTCATCTGTGATGACCACTTCGCTATGCATTTTTTTCGCTTACTAACTGTCATCTCAATATAATTTCCTCCATATTATTGATAGGTTAAATCTGAATTGTTTATGGTCTATGTCACATGATGTGTCTGCATTGTTCATATGAAGTGTTACTGTGTCGGTGCAACAATAGTTTTTTACAGAATTTAATTTGAAGTTTATTACGAGATGAAATTCGATGAATTGGTGTTCACTCACCTGGGTGAATTTGGTCGTTATCAAAAGATACAGTTTACATTGGTATGCTTGCCAATCATATTCGTTTCCATGCATGCACTATCGTGGACATTCACTGCTGCCCCTGTTCCGCATAGGTTTGTGCTCTTTCTTTGCAACGAATTTTATACTATGAAAATTTTTTTTTTAAAAATTCACTTCTAAAAAAAAAAAAAAAAACACAGCTGCATTCGAAAAAGTAAAATCAATACATGGATTCATTTTTTGTGTTTGAAAAAAACTCCAACATAGACGACATAATATTTTTTTACTGATATAAAATTAATTTCTTCGATGGTTGTCAAGGAAATCTGTTAACCTGCATCACTAGGCGTGTTCCCAGTCATTTACTAAGTAAACATTAAATTTTTAAAAGAAAGTCGCTCGCTGAAAGCAGAAAATGAACAATCGGTGATGTGTTTTTGATGAGTGTGCGAATGGGAATTTTGGGAAGTGAGAAAGAAATGATAATAATATATGGCTAACAATTGGGATTGAAACGAGATTTGGCTGTGGAAATTGGTAACAAAATAATTTGCGTTTCAGTGAGGCTTTGACATGAATGTATTTGAGGATAGTTAAGAAAATTGGAATTAACAGCTGTAATTACGTTCAGAAATTCTGGGCGGCTTATGGCTCTTGCCAGTGAGTTTCTTTATTGGCAGTGCTTTATGCAGTATTCACGGCTTTCGAGGAAGATAGCATATGTCACGGTGCAGACAATTCTGGAATACGTCTGGATGGCTAGCAATTACGTCTAACTACTGGTATATCACAGCACTAAAGGTTTAAGCGACGTTTAAATGCTTCAGCGTTTGTGACACAGTAGTGTTAAACTGTTAATTAAAAGTATGTAATTTTGTTGGTGTCCGGCATTAGTGAATCAGAAATTAATACACCGGAAATGTATCAAGATGTTTTCTCTAAATGTTGCCGTCTTTACAATAATGTCACGAAGTTGAATAATTCGATCTTTTTGAAGTATTAACATTTGAATATGTCGCGGACGTGTAAAATAGCATTCTCTGAGCGATAATGTCTTATTAACTGCTTCATCAAATAATAAAAAAAAAGAAAAAAAAAGGAGAAAAGAAAACCAAATGTAGATTCATGAAATAGAAATGTAGAATTTGTTTAATATCTAATTTCTTCTACAATATTTATAAAGACATAAATCTAATGGAATTTGCGAGATTAGCAATTTCGGATTTTCATCAAAATCGCTTTTCTGTTCAGCGAAATGGCGGATCAAGTTATCTTAATAATCTTTCAAGTCTTTAATCTTTTTTAAGATGTCGTTTGCCATATGAAAAATTGGATGCAAGCTATTGGGTACAGAATGATATGCTTGTAACGGTAGCAGATTGTGAGAAAACAGAACGGTGCAGATATGAAGAATGCCGGCTACGTAACGATTCGTCGTGTCGGTTTGGATATATTTATGATTTATCAGAAATCAAGTACTCAGCCATTAATCGAGTAGGGTTTTTTCTTTAAATGATTATTCCATCTAGCAATATATGAATAAATTCGAAGGAGAACAAAGTCCTTATTTCAGTTGAAAAGTTTAAAAAAAAAACAAATTAATGTAGGGAACTAGCTACTGTCTTCAATGAATCAATCGTAAAAACGTTTGAATCGAAATAAAGATACATTAGTGTTCGCATTTGGATTTTAAGGAGTACCCAGTCATTGAGTATAGCCTCTGATCCTTTGATATTGATACTTGGGCCTTTGGGAGTTCTGAGATTCGCTGTTATAGATATCAGGTTATTCCGTTTGTCTCGTCGGTAAATTAGACTACAGGTAATTTGTGCTACTTCAGTAAGCCACCGTACGTTAGAGTCTTCTTAATTTAAACGTTTCAAGTATTCTCACTGCTATACTGCAGTGCGGAAATGATTTTTGATGAATGAAAATGACATCAGTCAAATATTAGCAGAATTTTAAGATCCTAAGAACAGTATTCTAGTGGAACATCGTGTGCAAATGGTCAGTATTAAAAGCATTCATTCAGTCAACATACTATATTGGGCAAATGTGTGGCTCGCTTGTGTTTGGTTTTCTAGGTGACAGGTACTTTTCACTCATCAAGATAACTTTCGAGATCTACCGTATCATCCTTCATCAGATTTTACTGTTATCGGAAGTTGAGAATTAATAAAGGACTGTATGTTGCAGAATTGGTCGTAAAAAAGTATTCTTCATCGCGATAATCATGCTAATCATATCTGGTATTTTGATGGCAGTGGTACCATATTGGATAGCATTTGCTTTATTACGAACTGCTGTGGGATTTGCACATCCTGGCATTTTCGTTATTGCTGTTGTAATTGGTATGTTGCATCAATCACTTGCTGAATATATGTTACCATTCCTCACTTATCAACTGCTGTTTTTAGGAATGTTTAGTGTCAAATTTACCTATTTTAATCACAGGGTGATAACAGCAAGCGTTGCGAAGTTCCTGGTTATCTATTTATTTTTTGTATGCCATTCTCTTAAGAGCTTGGCGATTTTGAAACTTTTGTTTGCGATACTGTGATCTTAGGTGATTCAATAAGAATTCATAAAAGTAAATTAGCTTTAAGTTATCTGTTACTTGTTACAGGTATGGAATTGGTTGGTCCTTCGAAAAGAAGAGTTGCTTCGGTAATATCGGGAATATTTTTTGCATTTGGTCAAATTTTTCTGGGAATTCTTGCTTATTTCCTTCGCGATTATCGGTTTCTGCAGCTCGCCATTTCATTGCCTGCACTAGTGTTCCTGTGTTATTGGTGGTAAGCATAGAATGCAGATTTGTAAACCCGAATTCATATGTAGAAGTTATTTGCAGAAAAACAAAAGTAAAGAATGGAGAAATGCAGAGTTAAAGTCGTTAAAAATATTCGTAACTTCAGGATTGTTCCTGAAAGTGCACGATGGCTTGTGACACAGCATAGGTATGAAGATGCTGATAAAATCCTGCAACGTGCGGCAAAAGTTAATGGTACACGGTTGCCAGAAAAGTGGTGGGATCAAATTGATTTCCTGGAGAAAACTGCACAGAATCGTTCTCCGCAAAGAAAATATAACTATCTTGATCTTGTTCGAACATCACGCATACGATTGCGTACATTCGCATGCCTTTTCTTATGGGCGGTGAGATTTAATTTGAGAAAATTCCACACATTAATCATAGAAACTGTTATTCAGTTTTTCAGCTCAATTCAAAAAACTGATTAAAACAGTGTGTGAACAATTTTTTTTTTACTTTTTTAAAATTTCATAGGTTGTGTCGATGATTTATTATGGTGTTTCTATGAAAACTGATTTTCTTGGCGGTGATTTTTATGGAACATTTATTAGCGGTGGTGTAGCCGAAATACCAGCTCTTTTGTTCCTGTTTGCTTTTGTTGAAAGAATCGGCCGAAAACCTCTTCTTGCTGGAGGTTATTTTCTTGCTGCGTTATGCATGCTGTCTAACCTTCTTCTTCCTTCAAAAGGTATAGTATTTGAAAACATCCAGTTTGCTTAATTTCAAATCCACATTTATCAGATTTTCGAAGAATCGATCTGTGATGGATCATTAGGAATGTTCGATCATTTATTGCAGTATTTACGGTGCACTACTTAGCAAATCCAACTTTGTAACATCGTACCATTTTTTTTTTATTCATCTCAGCTTGCGTACAGTTCGTTCCTATTAAACACTATTTCAGTGCACTGGATTATTAGCGTCGTACAATTTTTAATCGCAAAAGCTTCTATAGCTTGCTGCTATGCAGTAATTTATACTATTACTCCCGAATTATTTCCTACAGTAATTCGTAATTTGGCGATGGGATGCTGTTCGATGATTGCTCGTGTCGGCGCCAATCTGTCTTGTTATATTGTTATGTGGATTGTATGTTCTCTTCAAAATTCACTTCTCATTTATTCCACTCTGCACTCGTTTCGATATAGCACCCAAAATCCAGTTCACTGGATAAATCTGGGACTGCACAATATTTTGCTTCCGATGTAAGCCATTTGAAGAAAATACTTCACTGGGCACCAAAGAATTTTTTTTTCCTTCCATTTATTAAGAAAATATCATAATCAGAAGCGTAATTACTGAAGAACTCGTCAAGTCGCTTTTAATATTCGAGCGATTTTAATAGTTTTTACAGGTAGAACAATATGGAACATGGACGATGATCATTCCATTTGGTAGTCTTTCATTGGCAGCCGGTTTAATTGTAATATTTTGTATACCTGAAACAGCCGGTAAACCATTACTAGAAACAGTTGAAGAACTTGAAAATGATTACCATGCAGTAAATGAAGAAATGTTAATATCAAATGCTTCGAAAAAGAAAAATGATTCTTAATAGCAAAGATTTCGAAACACTAAATTCCGAATTTAATTCCGTTATTTTTCTTTCTGTATACCATAAAGTTCCGCTTCCGATATTTAAGAATGATCCAGTATTTACGATATTTGTTGAATGTACAGTTAAAGGTCTGTAAGTTATGAAGTTGAAGTATTAGTCAAAGTAATTTTTGACAACACCTAAGAAATATTTCTGGAAGTAAACTCTTTGCAACGCAAACATGTTGTGCCGTTTTTGTCTGTTTGTTAAAGTGTTACTGCAAAACAGTCACAGCCTTAGTATTTTAAAATAAATCTTAAAAAAGAAAATTATTCGTCAGGAAGTTCTACGAGTAGAGAACGAAAAATGCTTTTGCAATGAAAAACTTTTAAAGAAGAAAACATAAGTAATCCCCCAAAATCTAGCACAGCGATTTCCGATCTCTAATTTTCTAAATAAGTGTTTTATGAACTTTCTCGTTCAAATGAATTCCTTCAGTCTGAACAATTCTCCATCTTGCGATAGTGCTATCTTTAAAATAGATTTAGAAAACAGTTTCTTCTCGAGCGCTTTTTTTCGAAATTCTTCAAAATATATATGCCTGTAGTCCGTGCAGAAATGTGGAATTCATCATATGGACAGACCAGAGGTAGCAAAATTATTCAGTTAGGGCTCTGCAAAATAAAGCATCAGTTTATGCTACATTACTCCACAAATATGAATGCATCGCTCCAACGTTCGTTTCCAATTATCACAATTTTTCAAAATAAAACTTTTCCGACTTTAAAATGTATACATATTGCACAATCGGTCAAATAAAACCATTAATAATAGAAACTTAAAAACAACCTTTTCCAGATTTTCAATCAGCGTGAAAATGATTTATATGTCCAAGGAAAATTAATGTAAAGTTGAAGCTACACAATGAATTCAAACAAAGTCAGATCAAAGAGCTTCCTTCATAGCTTTAACCTTTGAAGTAATTCGAAAAATTCTGCATGAAAAAGTAATCATTGAGCAGTACATTAATATTAGAATCTCTTCTATAATTTTCATGGAATGTAATAATAAAAATCGAAAGAAATTGCAGCTGAATTATTTCAATGTTCTCTGTTATAACTGCTCACTGTGATTTGAGTAATATATGCTATTTTTAAGCAATATATGTTATTTTTATTACCCTAATTGCTACTGTTGACTTGAACGATAATTCTATGCATCTTAATGAACTTTATCAAATAGTTGGTATAGTAAGTACAGTGGGAGTAAAAAAAAAAAAAGAACATCCTTTACAGAAAAGTTCGAAACTTCAAAAATGAAAACTTATAATTAAAAAGGGTCATTATAAATACGTTCTTAATCATAAATATTAGGACTGTCGCTGCACACAATCAACCGAAAGTAGCATTACAATGAAGCAAAAATTTCAGAAGCTTTGCAGAAATTACTGTGCCGTCTGAATTACGATGAGAACGATGGTATACCACTGTATCGGGTACTTGAATACTAATGATAGAATTGCATGATGGCTTGAAAATGGAAATTTCAACTCTATGTAAATAAGGATAAGAGCACAACTCAAAATTTGTTGACTTTACGAGACCATTGAAATATAGTATTATTAATAATTTAGTCTCTATATTTTACTCATACTAAAGTTCTGAATAAACTCCTTAGCTAATGACTGACCTTAAAGTGTGTGGAAGAATTCTATTTCACGCTATCAAGAAAACCAATCAAAGACTATAGCAGAATTTTGAACAGTTTTAAAAAAAAATAAATAATACATCAGGAAAGATGAAACAGGGTAAACGAAATATGTCGCAATTAATGGAATTAGCATAAACATGCAAACTTCACAAATATGAAATTAAAACATCATCAATCATGAAATTGATAGGATATTACAGAGGCAAAATAATCATACCAGCTTTGCAGGTAGTGCTTGCGATTCTAGAACTTCAGTACTGAAACGTGTAAGATGCTGCGTAAAGGTTAATGGGAATATGCATTTACTATACCAAGGGTAGATGATGTTATGGATGGACGGCTTCAGCTGATTGGATCAACTTCATCAGGATCACTCAATGAATGCATCAAGATCACTGATGAATTGCATAAAATGTTCGTTTCACGTATGACAAGAGAGTCTGCATAGTTTCTAACACATCAAAATGCTTTTCAGGATGGTGTTTGTCATGTACTCATGATAAGAGACATGTAAAACTACTTTAAAAACTAACAATCGTTTAATTCAATTTTTTTTTCAGGAAAGATGGGAGAACTGTAACAAGTACAGCAGCGTGACATGTTGACTGCAAAAACATTCAGAATAGGCTACAGGTCATACAATCATAAATGACCTGGTTTGTGTGGATTAGGAACCAACTACAGATCCCCATAATACCATGTTGGAATTGTTCGGCCGATCCAATTATGAAAATGAATTTTTTTCACTTCCAGAAGAGACAATTATCGGGATCTAAAAGTCAATGATTGATATCAGATATTGTGAATTCTTGGAACATTGACTACCACCTCGAACGTCGATCAGTAATTTGAAGATGTAGCAAACGTGCAGCATCAAATTATTGCCATAAACGTTCGTGATTTACACGCAACACCATCAGTACTTTTTGGGTGAGCAATGTCTGATATCTGTTACCCCGAATCCACGCATCAAGTTACTCGCTGATGAAATATAACGGGCCGTGAGTACACCAGTAAAAACGTTTTGCATTATGTACACTTTTAGGTAAAGGGAGGAATTGGTAGGGGTCACGGTTAGGACGTGAGGGTAATGGATGCGTGTGGGGAGAAGGGTTATTTGTATGTTGTCTGCTGCAGATATCAAGTGAGTACTGTGAAGTGAAAATTGACAAATTGCAGTGTGAAGACAGGTCATAATGAATTGGACTGTATGTTCATTGTTACCAGCATGATGTCGCATAATGTTATGCTTCTTAGATACGCTTCACATCTTCGAAAATTCATACTGTATGCGAAAATTTTTTAAGAAAGATTTAAATTTTATGCTGTTTTATTAAGATATTACTGATGAGCTAATTTTTGGCGCTAATTTTCATGCTTACATTGTTAAATGTCTTTTCAGGTTAAGCTGTTCACAGATCATTTCGTGTTATATTCATGTATTCAGCTGGTTGTGGAAATGAGCTAGGAAGTAAGTAATGTAGATAATAAATAAGTATATCTCTGTTATTGCAGGACATTTGCAAATGTTATACAAAAAAAGTTGAATTCCCACTCAGTCTGATTTAATAGATGGCATGAGTTTTTCTAAAGGTGTCATAACTGATTGGCATCCGGAACACTTCAAATTCACCTCAGTAAATAGGAGTTTCTGAAATGAAGCTGACAAAAATATGTTTCAGGTGACAGCAATATCTCAGACGACAACATGAGGACCGAAAACGACTCGCATACTGATTCCGTTATAAATCCTTCGTCCGTGAGCAGCCCTGCTATCGAAATTCAAGTAAGTCAGGGATTAACAAATGCAGGTTCTGGTGATTCTCCTATTATCGACCGAATAGGTAGTGAAGGTGAGTTACTTTTTCTTTTTGCTTTCCTCACGTCTGTATTCATGGTGCATTAGGTAGTCAAATATTTAAAAATCGTCATATTTAGAGCCTTATTTGTAATGAAGCCAAGTGTGTGTAGCTTCTTATTTTATTCTTACAGTAACTTGATTATTCTTAAATCGCTTTTGCAGGTTTCATTCTTACAAGTAGAATATTTTCGTACCGCCTCATGATCTTTTTTTTAATTTTTATTAGACTGCCTGAATTGCTTTTTTGAGCGCAGTCGTTTTTAGAAATGCTTGTAAAATTTTTGTAGCGAAGGTAGTTTTCATGCCTATCATGCATTGAGAGCTGCAGTGGTTTTTTGTTTCTTGAAAGTTTTTGAACAATTCCTATCCCGTGGGATATCTTTGTTGCATATTGTTCCTACTTGTTTCCATACACCGCTCAGTGTTTCACAATGTACTTGTGAGATCTTGAATAGTTGTCTCTTTGTCCTGAATTAAATTTCATGCATTTTGCGAATATTTACGAACTGATTATAGTGTGTTTTCCCTTCTGTAAATGGTGAAAAGCTTTATGCTATCTTGTATTCCAGTCACAATTGTATTTGAAAAAAAATGAAAATAAAAAAAAAATGAAAATGAAAAAAAAATGAAAATGAAAGAAAAATGAAAATAAAAAAAAAAATGAAAATGAAAAAAAAAAATGAAAATGAAAAAAAAAAAATGAAAATGAAAAAAAAAATGAAAAAAGAAATGTATACCACAATTGTATTTGAAAAAAAAAATCACACTAATTGCATACTGAAATACCATAATCAATTTTGTCAAGAATATAGTGTCTTTTATGATTTGCTGATTACCTTTCGTTATGTTGCTCATAAAGGAATATATCCATAATGTAATTTTCTTGACTTCCATACCGTTTTGTTTCTGATATGGTGATAGGATAGTTCAACATTGATTTACTTTTCGAACTCTTCTTTTTGCTTTTAAGAAATAAATACTATTTGTGGATTCGATACGTAATTGGCTTACTCTCTTCATAGATCGAACTGGTCATCCAAATTAATTGGCGTATACTGAATGACTATAGTTTTGATTCTGGTATTTTTAAATAGCTTAAGGATCTCCCTAGATGGAAATTTTTCAAGTCGTTCATTCGTTTTGACAGATTTTTTTCCCGCATGTACGTTCATGTTTAGTTTAGAGTGTAACTGCATCAAAAAAAATTTAATTTTAATGAATCATTTGGCCATCAGTTGCTTTTTGGTCTAGTTGCGATCCATAATAACGTATCGCAGGAAGTATCTATCTCATTTTACATTTTATATCATGATACTATTCCGCAATTCACGTTAGCATTTTCGATGATAATGTTTCACAATGTACTTGTGGGGTCTTGAATAGTTGTCTATTTGTCCTGAATTAAATTTCATGCATTTTGCGAATATTTACAAACTGATTATAGTGAGCTTTCCCTTCTGTAAATGGGAAAAGCTTCGTGCTAGCTTGTATTCCAGTCACAATTGTATTTGAAAAAAAAATGGAATGAAAAAAAAAATGTATTCCACAATTGCATTTGCAAAAAAAAAAAATGAAAATCAAAAATAAAAAAAAAATGAGAAAGAAAAAATAATCACAATAATTGCATACTGAAATACCGTAATCAATTTTGTCAAGAATATAGTGTCTTTCATGATTTGCTAATTACGTTTCGTTATGTTGCTCATAAAGGAATATATCCATAATGTAATTTTCTTGACTTCCATACCGTTTTGTTTCTGATATGGTGATAGGATAGTTCAACATTGATTTACTTTTCGAACTCTTCTTTTTGCTTTTAAGAAATAAATACTATTTGTGGATTCGATGCGTAATTGGCTTACTCTCTTCATAGGTCGAAGTGGTCATCCAAATTAATTAGCGTATACTGAGACTAGAGTTTTGATTCTGGTATTTTTAAATCCTTAGGGGTCTCCCTAAATGGAAATTTTTCAAGTCGTTCATTCGTTTTGACAGATTTTTTTCCCACATGTAGTTCATGTTTAGTTTAGAGTGTAACTGCATCAAAAAGAATTTAATTTTATTATATCATTGGCCATCATCTGCTTTTTGGTCTAGTTGCGATCCATAATAATGTATCATAGGAAGTATCTATCTCATTTTACATTTTATGTCATGATACTATTCCGCAATTCACGTTAGCATTTTTGATGAGTAATTTCCTGTACAGTTTGGAATATGAAAATGGTTCTCATCCTTTAGGAATGTTTCAGTTTAATGTTCCAGTAGTCAACTTGCTCTAAATCCATTTTTATCTTCTCCCGGTGAAACTAATCGGTACTTAGAATAGATTTTATTGTGAAGTGATAAAAAGTGTATGATTATTTGCCTCATGGTGTTTATTCCTCTCATGATGCAACATTGTTGCAGATTGTTGCAAATGCAGTTGTTATTCATCATAATAGATAGTGTATTTTGTGCGTTAGAATTCACTCTTTAATATTTATTTTGGTCATGGTTGGGAAAGTCCTTAACACTAACTGTTTAGTTTAATTTCGTTATAATTTAAGGAAATGTTATTATATTAATACGCTTTAGGTGGATCGGCTAGAGATGTTGTTCGTTGCCTGTTACCGCATGTTGATATACCAGATAATCTTTCTGAGCAAGATTTATATCGCATTATTGGAAAGATTTTATACAGTGAACGACCTATACGCACAAAATTACCAGAATTCAATTCATTTGATGATGCAGTTGAACTTTTCAAAAGGTCATTCCTCATACGATAACTTTATGAAACTTTACAAATTATTAAAATACTTTATTACTATAAAATGAAAAAATTATTTGCTGTTTTCAGGTGCAGTCGAATTTTGGTTTTGACTGGTGCTGGCGTTTCTGTATCCTGTGGCATACCAGATTTCCGAAGTAAAAATGGTGTGTACGCTCGACTTCATATCGAATATCCAGATCTTCCGGACCCTACTGCTATGTTTGATATCAATTACTTCAGTAAAAATCCGAAACCGTTTTTCGAATTTGCTCGGGTATTGTCTAATCTTTTTTTTCAATTAGTTTTTGCTGTTTACAAACTTTCTAGACAACCCATAAAATTTGTATGATGCTTCAGTTTTTGCCCTCGAATTTGGTCTCACAGCGCCGACCTTATATCTTCTCAAGAGATTTGAACATTGATTGAATGAATCGTATTCAAGGAATTATTCCCTGGTCGCTATGGAGCTTCGATGTGCCATTACTTCATCAAGGCACTCGAAGATAGTGGGAAATTGCTGAGAAATTACACTCAAAATATTGATACTTTGGAACAAGTAGCTGGAATCAAGCGCATTGTGCAGTGCCATGGTATATTTCTGTTTTGTAATAAATCTTATAACGACGTTAAATGTCCATGTGCATTGTTATACATGGCAAATGATGGATTTTTGTCAGAAAAAAAAAAAAAATTGTCAGAGAAGTTCTGCGGAGTTTTTGTTGTTATAAGACTAAAGATGCATCCCGTCAAAAATAACTGTACTTCATCTTGCACTGAAAGTGTTGCCAGTTGTTTATTATAGCGCAGATCATGGGAATTTTTATTGCTGAACTATCATCTGTTTTTGCCCTCTTATTGTTTATTGTTTAGGATCGTTTGCAACGGCGACTTGTCGAAAGTGTGGTTTAAAAGTCGATAGCGAAGCCATTCGAGAAGACATTGACGCGGGGGTACCTTTTAGACCATTTCTTTGCTTAGTATTTTTCAAAATTGCTTTTAATTTGTGGTTAAAGGTTTCGTTTCTGTAACTGTAATTTTTATGAACTATTTAAGCAAAATCCGTTTACAGCGTGTTGCGATGTGTCGAGTGTGCAGCCACCCGGAAGGAGTCATGAAGCCTGACATAGTTTTTTTCGGTGAAGATCTGTCAGATGATTTTCACGAAAAAATGGCCGAGGACAGAGAAAGGGTGTGCAGTTTGTTTTAATTCCTCAAAGTTAGAAGAAACTGGTACAGTACAAATATAAAAGAAATTTTACAAATTCTTTCTGAGTCAATTGTAATGCTCGTACATTGTAGGAGTTGCTTAACTGTTGTTAAATTTTTGTTAATTGTTTTCAAAGGTATGATGAGAGTTTCTTCTCAGGTCGACTTGGTTGTAGTTATCGGCTCCTCTTTAAAAGTACAACCAGTTGCACTTTTGCCGTTTAATGTTAATCCCGATGTGCCACAAATACTCATCAACCGTGAATCTTTACCTCATTATGCCACTGATATCGAGCTGTTGGGTAATTGTGATGATATTGTGGCTCAGTTAGCTTTGGTTTTGGGTCCTCCTTATACCGACATTTTCAGAAAAGGTAAAATTTGATTCTATTTTATAGCATTTCAAATAAATCATCCTTTTATTAAGATCTCAAGAAAGTACTTTTTTTGAGGTCGCTCTAAAACAAGCTGCATTGACTCTGCCGCAATCGAAGAAATTTGCGGGAAGACAACTCTTCGAAAGGCCATCAGCGAAATGCAGTTCAAGGTTTGCATTGGACTTGATTCTTTCAAAAGATAAAGATATGGTTTTCAGGCATGAAAGAACTTAAGTTTAAGAATTATCATAAATCGTATGCGTAATAGTTTTCTGTTTATTTTTTTTTCAAGGATTTTTCGATGATGTACATGTTTTCAGAAGTTACTAGATCAACCAGCAGTTAAACGAGCACGACTGCAAGAAGGAATGTCTTCTATGTGGGATGCACGATATGTTAGTGTGGGGTCAAAACTTCCTGTAGATGGTTATCTTTTTGTGAGTTCTTGTATTTTAAATTCTTATACTTGTCATTATTTTTAATCTTTTTAGATCTGTATTTTGTTCATGCAGAAAAAATACCTTAATAAGTAGTATATATAAGTATCCTGTCTTTTTAGTAGTTTACTAGTTTTTTATATAGGAAATTTGACTTATAAATGAGGAAACCAGGAAGATGAGTTTTCGGATTTACTGCGAAGTTATCTGGCTTCAAAACGAATATTAAATGAAAGTTATCCCAGATTGTGGAAAATATGAGAAATCATACATATGATCATAGAAGTGGTATTAATGTATGTCGAATGAATACGTTAAGTAGTTAATTTTCAAGAGGGAAGAAGTTCTCTTTTGGAAATCTGAATTGGTGGATCTGAAAAGACCAACATAATGCTAGTAATGCGTTATGTTTACAAAAATGCTTGTTCCCACCATTTTTTCATTACGTACTGACTTTTTTAGATAGTGCCAAATAAAAACATATTTCCTGGTGCAGAAATGTTTTACGATAAAGACGATGATATATTTTGTCAGCTTTCGGAGCACTACCATAGTTCACCTGCATCAAGTAGTTCGGAATCGGAAGAAAGTGCGACAAATCAGGAAGGAATATATTTTAATGTTGGTGTGAGAACGATGTCGTTGAATGAGTCTTTTACAAGATCTGGTGGTGAAAGTGATGAGAGATCCAGCTCTTGCCCTCCAAGAATGGACCTGGAAACTAAATATAATGCTGGAAGTTCATGTGAGGAAAATAGATTAAGCGTACGACTGGAACCTTTCTTGCAGACAATCACTGTTCAAGCAGGGAAGGAGACCAATCGTGGTTTGGTCAGGACCAGTAGTTCTAATCACGTAGTTTTGTAACCGTAGCTATTTTTATTGTATATTTATTTTTAATTAAATTGTTTATAGGTCTTTGTTCAGTTTCTGTGCATTCTTTTTTTCTTCTGAAAATGATGACAGAGGCTTCAGTAATCCTCAATTTATGGTGCTGAGTATCTCTGCTTGGGATTTTTTATTTTCTAAATACTGTTAAAGGTAGCTCCAAAACAAATTGATGCGTCTTTTTCAAAAAGAATTGCAGAATTAAAATGCTTTTTCCAAAGAAATTATTCTTGCTCGCCAAAATTGTTTTATCTCTGATTAATTTTTCTGAAGCATTTCTGTTGGCTTGTGCTTGTCATCTACTTCATGTAATATTTTCATGTAAAAGCAGTCAAGTTTGCACACTCTAGCGAAGGATAGTTGTCTGTAAGTTGAGTGTATTGTTTTTTTACAACATACTGTTAGAGTGCAGATGCTATGCCTTCTTCCAGCTGAGTACTTTTTTTCAAGGAGTTACAAAATAGTCATTCATTCGTGGCATTAGGAATACTACTTGACGTATTTAGTTACAGCGCAGCTGGAAAAGAAAGTAGAGCTGTAGGGGTTCGGAGGGTTTGTGCTTCGCACTTAGCTTACGTGTTAGAAGTTAATAATACATGGATGCAACATCTTTACCCAGTCTTTTTTATAATGAAATTCTAAAGTTAATGTTGCATTATCATAATGCGAAATAGTTTTTTCAGGCATATTTATGCTGCAAATAAAACGTTTTATTTTTTGTAAACGCAGTTAAGGTATGTTGGGAGATATTTCATGTTTAATTAGTTTTCATCTTCATTGGCTATAACAGTGCATTTTTCATTTTTACAGCTATCCGGTTTAAAAGAGTGTGGCTGGACTGTAGCTTATGATTGATATTTGAAGTTGTATTGTACAATCTTTTTGTATGTTATATGCGAAGAAAGTGCATTTTGTGGAGTGTGCATGATATTTTTACTTATCCTCAGGTTTTTCTGGATAAACCATGTTCTTTAAATCAATTGGGTCCCTAATTTCCTCTTACCTATTCAGATCGGTTATATCTTTGTTTAAGTTCCTCGTCAATTGCTTGTTTCTCTTCATTGTAAGTGTGGTTTTAATTTGTGACTATACAGACTCAGTTTATTGTGAAAAATTATCTTTGTAAATTGGTGGTAATTTTTATTGTATGTTTCCTTTGCTTTATTTGACTGAAAAAACAAATTGATTGTAAATGTTAGGCCTTGTTTAACATTTCGGTATTCTTAATAAATATGCCCCTAACTGTTGGGGATTTTAGGAGTGAGTCTATGTTAAAAATTGAACTGCAAATTCAGTGGGCAAGTAATGTTTTATAAGATTTTGAACCAGTAGAACTTTCTTAAATAATAAGATTCAGATAATAATTTGAAGTGGTGACCATTTAACCCCGATGAGATTCGGTAAAAAGAAAAGCGAAGTGAAAAATGAGGAATAAATGTGGATTAATCGATCTATACTGCCATTGATTTCATTTTATGCTTCGTTTAAGCAATATCTCATTGCAACTGTTGCAGCGGCGATAACCTCTGAGGTCATTGTAATTATGTGTGCTTTTAATGCATGTATTTACAAAGAATAAAAGATAAATACGTTATCGCTGTCTTTCTTAATTTCAGTCTTTTTGTTGTAGCTCTACATATGTCCGTCCATAGGCACATGAACTCCGGACAGGATTTCAGTTAATCTTTTCTATAAAATTCTATTAAGCTTATTTCGGTTGAGGAATTTTTTGTCTCTTAACACATGTCGCTAGGTCTGTCACCATATTACCTTCACGATAATACGGATTTAGATACATTCATCAGCTATCATGATTGTAAATTGAAGACCCAAACTGTTTCTATAACATGTAGTAAAGACACTAAAAATTTATTCACGAATTCCATCGAATGTAAACTTCAGGAACTTCCAATTGAAATTGTTACTTGTTCCAACTGTTCCGTGTGAACTGCTTACAATTAGCGAAGTTTCAGTTTCAAAGGGAGATTCCTTTGATACCATCGATCACTCGAAATTTTTCCATTTTGCTACAGTTAGAAAAGGCCAAAGAGTTCGAGAACCCATTTTTACGGATTCAGTTCGGATAGTATAGGCAATTTGTTTGAGGGTCAACCTGTAGGTTCATTATTGGATTTCTTTTAAGTGGAAACATTTTGTTTCTTATATAAGATGTTAACATCAAGATATTTCGTGAAGTGCGAAAAAAGGATAATTCTGTAAATTTTTCAAAAACTGGGAGTTAAGAAAACGCTGTTGTGACGTATGTTGTCTGTAACTATTGGAGCAGTAAATCTTGTTGAAATCCATTCTCAACTTTGGAGCTTCTGCAAGATCGTTTAATCTAATCTATTTGGTAAAATTAGCGTTGATGGAAAAAAGGTTATGAATTTATGTTCCATTTCAAGATCTCTTTCATGATTCAAATATGAATTTTAGTTTTAATCGTCATACATGACTGGTTATGAGATATTTTTGTCTTTACACTATCCCTTAGATGTATAAACTACCTCATCAAGATACTACCTTAAGTAGTACTAAGACAAATGGTGCACCAAGGAGGACAATGTTATTTCAAATATGGTTGCTTCCAGCATTGCATTTACCAAACTGAGAATAATCTATTTTATATTTTAGTGATTTAAATAAATGCGGTCGTTATATCTAGAAACACACATAGAAGACATTCATCACTGCTAAAATATTGTATGTTTATGCACCACAGAAATAAGTTTTGTCAGGAATTGATCATTATTCCTCAAAGCATAAATTGCAACAGAGGTCCAAAATTGGGAAATTAAGAAAGCAGAACTAAGAAAGCACTATGCCAACAATATCGTCTTTGTAGCATAGAAATAGTGAAATAAATGTAAAAATGTAAAAAAAAATATATATATATTAAAAAGAAGATAATGCCTTAATAAAGACCAGTAAGTGAATAAAAATTTGGATAAAAACAAACCATTCTGAATAGAACATAAACTATCTCGGTCATCTGTTTGATGACATCTGAAAAGTGACAAATGTAATTAATCACTTCAGTGAAATGCTTGATTACTATCCTTTCAAATAATAAAGTTTACACCAGCGTGATGATTTATAATTGGGAAATTATATCAGCTTCTTTCTTCATGGAAACTTAGACAATGACTATTTATTTAATACGTACTCATATTTTAGTAGAAAGCTAGGAGACAGAATAAATGAATGGGAATTTAAAAGTTTTTAAATAATCTTAAACACTAAATGAAATGATAATATAAACTTCCCCTTAAGGCACTGAATTAAAATCTGCTCCGCGTTGCCAGTTGTTTAACGATTTCTACACAAGGTTTTGTACCAATCAAAAACAGTTGCAACTAGGTCAAATCTCTTTATTTTCCGCTCCTTTCAATTTTTGCATCTTCTATTCATTTTAAATCGATTGTTTGAGATGCGTTCAAATGTTAAAAAATGCATTCAAATATTAAAAATGATAAAAAAAAAATGTGCAGCCTTTTTAGTTGAATAATTGACTGTCGGAAACATACGCACACATACTCTTCACTGATACGGAAATGCTGTACTGCTGGATAATAACAAAACATTTTGCCATGTTTTATTTTTAATTGAATTATGTGTTGATATTCAAGTTCTCATTAAAAATATATCATAACCACAAAGTAACACTGTACCACCATATTGATTGCAATGGAGCCATGAATATATCCTCAATATTAACATTTAATCAATTGATTCAAAAATCATTTATTCAATAATTACCCTAATTTTGACATATAACAGCAGGTGTTATTTATCAGTGTTTTTCCAGAGAATATGCTAACAGTAAGAATTGAGGAAACTAAATTTACTGAAACAAATAAACCAATTCGGACATCAATGGCGTCACTTTCTACGTTACTAGTTCTTTTTTTTGCTGACATATGAATCGATCTTCGAACATGACTGATTTCAACGCTGACGGTTTTTTGGAATATCAGAATTATTCTAGACGATTAAATTTGATTAATAGAAGCTTATATACTAAGTATCAGATCAAACGAATGAATCGTCCCAGTTCCGAAATGAAAATATCGACTAAATCTACATAGAAGATAATTCATTGTCATGAAAATTAAGTGCATTGATTGGTTCTGAAAATTTATGGTGAATACAGAAGGCCTCAAGTCATTTAAAAAAGACTTCTAACTTGTTAAAAAAAAAAAAAACCAGTATTCCTTTAGTTTAAATAAGCGCTTTTTACGCATCACGAACCACGCAACTTTTTCAGGTTATGTGATTCTGGTCAATCCTGTGCTTTTAATCGTTGAAAACAAGAATTAAAAGTTCTGGCTGGCATCATCTCAACTCATTTTATATATATATATATATATATATATATA
>JARVGP010000777.1:0-10152 GCA_029876185.1 Mansonella ozzardi | reverse complement strand
TATATATATATATATATATATATATCGAACCCCGCTTTCTAAATTATGTTCCAGCGTCCAGGGTAGCCGAGAATATTAACTCATTTTATTAGTAATATTAAGCCACCTGAATCATAAACAACAGAGTCAAACTCTCTAATTAATAGCATCGAATTGAACAATTTTGAGTTAAATAATGGTCATAAACTTTATCGAAAAAGAGTTGGAACGATCATTTTTTGTAAATTGAAAATTTCTATTTAATTTTACAAAAACAATATAAAAAAAAAAATCATAATTCGCACTGACAAGAACACAACAAGCATTTGCGACTTCCCGATGAGATTTTCATAAAAGCACAAACATTTCATAAATGGTGCTGGGAATAACTATAATGGTCAATACCTGAACAGAAGGAGAAATAGTGAAGAAAAGGATTACTAACCTTGCTACTTTCTTTTCATGAATTAATTCTAAATTAATTAACGTCGTTAATTGATTTTGCAATTGGATGATTTACAAATAGCCCTCAAGTATTTTCAAGATGAACATAAATCGAAATCTTAACTCAGTAGCACATTAGCATAATTCTCATGCAGAGTGAAACTAATTATTTGGCTGCATTGTTTGTTCTCATAAATTATAACGTCATGATAAATTATCAAATACAAATTGTTTCAAGCATAAAAGGTGTATGGCTTATCAACTAAATGAAAAACATAGTAAATTTAAAATAGAATTAAAATGAATATATTACCACTCCTCATACAATTACAAAATATTGAAGTGCGCAACAACATTTACATTTATTTGATTTCAATTCAAACATTTAACTTCCTTAGTATACAGGCACAATCTTATCCATTCCCCAAAAAACTAAAATTACAACAGTTTTCTGGACTTATCAGCGAGCAATTAGAATCCCAATTATAATTAAAATGAAAACTATGACTGCATTAAAAACATTGAGAGAAACATGGGAGAGACAATCAGAATAAGAAATTTCAAGAGAACTATTATCACCAAATACTTGGAAATGGACACCTACATGTCCTCCCAAAAACATATTAGATCAGAACAGCAATACAGTGTCCAAGCAGTGAAAACATCAGCACATAAATGCATTTAATGACTGTAGATGAAAGCAACTGATGATAAAGATTTGAGCACCTGATTACGAGATATCATTTCAGGATTCGGACCATCATTTATATACGCCTTTGCTAGATCTAACATAATTTTTGTAATTTTTTGCAGATGAAACGCATTCAGTAACAAGAAAGAAACGAAACGAAGGTAACAGCTATATGCTTTGCTTCAACAATGCATTATATCTTGCAAATTATATTTTAAAATGTCTCATAAAAAATTCTGAGGGGATCCTATCATAACCCCTCTCCTCTAATCAGACTTGAATAAAAGCAAAACCAATTTTGTCGTAGATTATAAAATATGTGCCTCATCCGGATTCAAAATATCAGCAAAATTGACAACTAAAAATAGCAATTTAATACAAAAAGAAAGCTTAATTACCTTCATTATTCAACAGCTCATCCTAAATGTAAAACGAAAAAAAAAAAGCAAACAACAACGTTAGTAGTGTTTAAAAAATTTACAGGCAAATAATCCCAACAGTTTTGCCTAATATTGTCACTTTAAAAATTCAAGATATATAATATGGGAAAACAATTCATGAGCTTCAGAAAATTACCTGGCATAAAATTTCACCTAAAAATCCAAATCTGCAACAATAGTATCATACATTAAATTAAATACAACCGCTGGCACTTACCAATATAGGATACATCGACTGACTAGAGCGCAACAGCGACCAACAAAAACAAAAGCGTGTTACGTTACCTACAGCTTGAAAATCACCACTACATCTTAAATATATAAGTTTGTAGCAAGAGAATAGAACTGATTTCATTAAATTATTTCAGAAAACAATGTAATCTGGATGAAACTATATTGTGCACATGGTAATTTCGTACAACAATAAAACACCAATAAATGAGCAAGTGATGACCTCGTTTGACCTGGATTGAAACTTCCGCAAAATAAAATTCTCTTAAAAATTTCAAAGCTTCTAGCATTAGAGGTATACCATAATAAGCATTTGACAACTGCATTTGTTTTAATTTCAGAAAATTATGAATCAGCACTTGAATGGTTGTGTTAATCAAACTATATTACAAATTTACCAGATCAAACTTACTAAATTAACAAACCAGTCATGGCAATTTTTAAAAGAGATCATCATTGTATTTTTAGGTCTTGCAGAACTAACATTTCTCGTTGCTATTAAAACATGAAGTAAGACGTGATTCACAAATACAGTTCTTACATTATGTGACTGCTCTCCGAGACCAAGAAAGTCACCATCAACAACGACTCCATTTCAGGAAGAAGAACATATGACATCCATCAAGGCTTTGATGATAACCATATATAGGCGATTCCTACAGGATTATTCCTAGCATGCAAATCATAACAAAGAAAAAGTTTCACATTTGTAACTGTGACAACATATATTTGCAAAACATCAGAATAAAAATATTGAATGCTAACATTGAATGAAATGTGTGTTTGGCAGAATGATGAACCAAGATGGTAACAGGAACATTCTCGACTCGAACTCATTTTTGATTTGAATTTACAAAAAACTGTTAGTACGACAGTAGCCAGCCGTTACCATCGGAAAGACTTCTGAAAAATTTTGCCAGTTCCGACTCAACTGCGGCTCAACAAAAATGTATTCAGGTCCCATCAGATATGTGGCAACTTCGAAACTGAAAAGCAGGAAGTAAAAATGAAATTTAATAACCGAATAAAAAGAAAATCATGTCAAGTGATAATTGTTCTAAGAAAAACCAAACTGAAAAACGCAAAATACGAAAATGAAAAGCAAAATTACCACAAACTACATCATTTTGATTTTGCATATGCAAACAACAAACCACAAGAAGCATCAGCGCTAGTTTCCATGGAGATAAGATTAACACAGCACTCTGGAGGTCTAGGTAGTCGTCTTCGAAGCCAAGGATGCTTCAAAGCTTGCTGAGGAGTTAATCGTGCGTCTGGATCCCAGTCCAAACATCGCCTCAGAAAATCAATGAATAAATCATCACCCTGAAATAATCGATCATAAAAGTTTTCCATCAGCATGAGTAAAACATTCTTCACTTGAATGCTACCTTCGTGGTAGATAAGTTCGAAAAGAGGTACCTGATTTTTCAAAGCAGTGTTCCAAGACCGACTTCCCGGAGGACCTCTCGGTTTACCACGCTTCGACCGTCCTCCAGAAACTGCTACAGTTCCATCCGACATTGTAGTTATAGTGCAGTATCGCGGATAACCTCTCGATGAAATAAAAATACGTGTTCTTTTGGCGTTCTCAGTAACTTTAAGGGGTGGTACACCAAGTAATTCAATTATTAATGCCAACTGAAAAGAAGCAGTTCAGGAATAGCAATGGTACGTTATGGTGATAATAAAAGGCCAAAAGGCCAAAATTAAATCTTTCACAGGTTTTGGCAAAAAATTATTGCACTAATCACACTTTTCTAAACTGAAGTTTTAAACAAAGAAAAAAAGGCAACATCAATAACAATGTGGAAAAATCTATAGCAATTAATAAACTGACCTGATCACTTTCATCTTCGCCAGGTAAGAGCGGATATCCAGTAAGGAGTTCAGCTAATATACATCCAAGTGACCACATATCGATAGGCATTCCGTACTTTCCACCCATAATCACTGCAACATATCTCAAAGTTGAGTGTTATACTTCCAAAAACCTCATGATAAATTTTCCAAAATACTTCTTTCTACAGGCTTACCTTCTGGAGCCCTATAAAACCTTGACTGGATATAGGTATATACTCGTTGATCATCAAAACACGAGGAACCAAAATCAATAACCTAAAAATGAAGTTCTGAATGAATTTGAAAAATCCAAAAAGCAATTTCTTCGAAAAAGACCAAGGAATCTTAATGACTAAGCTATTAAATATACAAATAATAGAAACAATTGAAATGAAGAAAAAACCTTGATGCCACTCCTACCCTGTTGTTTCAATAAAACATTCTCTGGCTTCAAATCACAATGAATAAGTCGGTTACGATTCAGCAAATCAAGGCATTGCAACATTGAGTGCGCAAATTTTCGAACAAGCTAAAACAATGTTTTGATAAATAAAAGAGCTAATTCGAAAGCAAATGAATGTATGTTAAGAGGTAGCTTAAAGAGAATACATACCTGCAAGCTAAATCCCTGGAATTTGTTCTTCTTGATAAGTTCATAGAGATTAATGCTTAATAGTTCGAAAGTAATGCACTTGTGATTTCGAAAATTAAAATGATCTAGCATGTGAATGATATTGTAAGCACCTTCTGAATCTTGCCGCCGCAAATGATCCTGAAAAGTGCTGTATAATACTCCAATAAAACGTGGTTAGTGTAGCCAATAATAACTATTTCGCATTGTTGTAATACATTTTAACCCAATTAATTTCGCTTCATCCAGCAAATAACTGAGCATTACATTACAGTGAGTAGAGTAAAATAATAAGATCGATTTATCAGAATAACACACTTACGAGAATTCGAATTTCTTCTTCTGCTTGGCGGTGGAAACGCTTTTCATTGCGAACTAATTTCAGTGCGACATACTGCTGATATTTGTGATCATATGCTCGTATTACCTGCAAATATAACTTGAAAGACTCAAGAGCAGGTTAATGGAATTATTCTCTTTTCATTCCTTAAAGATAAGACATTTGAACAAGACAAAGAAACCACAAATTTTTGAGGTCATCAAATCCTGAATAATGTGCGAAACGATAGTAATAGCAGTAATGGAGAATACAAACCTGACCAAAGCTTCCCTTGCCAATTACTTTTAATACCTCGTAACGATATGCAATGTGGTCGTGAGCAACAAGAAGGTAACTTCCCATATCATCGTCATAACCGTAATTATTGTGAGAACTGACGGTACCTGTCCGCTTTTTCGCTTGAGATCCAACAAAATAAACACGAGGATAATTGTAAATTTCTGAGATTTCAAAGGGTGTGAGCTTACTCCCAAATGTCCGTACGGCATCTTCTGGACGATATCCCTACAAAGTTCGTAATACTTAGCAATAAATCATTATAAGTAAATGTAATACAGTATTTTCAGCACAACAATTGGATCAGAAGTAAAAACTCAGATAATTCCCCATTTCCAGTATTAAGAGACAGCTACGCATCATTTACTGCAATGAGAAAGGCACACTTTCTACATAACGAACCAACTTGAACTCATTACATCAATTAAATGCGAAAACAATTATCTTTCTCCGAGTATTAATCAGCAAAATGGGTAACAGAACAGATATTTGATGATATTAGAAATATACCTTATTTCCATTGCTGGCATTCGTATTTGTTGTCCCATTTGAATTGCCACCACCGCTACCACCGGATGATGATGTGCGAGACCTATAATAAATTATGTAGTTCTTTTTTGGACACTATAATGGATGGCTCCACTACAAAAATATGTGAAAAATAGAAGTACCTCAAAGACTCATCAGATGGACTTTTGACAATCTGTTGTCGTAACTCGATACCTTGTCCAATCGCTGAAAGTGTAGAGACAGAAGATGAAAGATGTTTTGAAGAGGACGACACGCCAGATGACGTTGAAGAGCCGCCACCTTAAAATTTTTCACACTCAAGCAATGTCTGCAGAATAAACGTAGTGTATATCGAGTATTAGTGTAATTTACTAGTTCTGTATTTACTCTTGGCTGACTGAAATGAATCAGCAAAAAGGCATTGTAGCACGAATTTCAGAAACACCAAAATCAATATTTGCATTAAGTGTAGTGAAAATATACCAATTGCACTGCTACTAGTTGCCGATGGAATTGTTGCTGTTTCAACGACACCACTAAGGGCTAACACTTCGATCATAGTCTGAACAAGCAATGATGGAAGAACATCGATAGCTAACGATGTTAGACTGATATTTTAAAGTGATACTTGGATCCTGAGGCTGCCCGTATCACAATTCTCAGTGTCTCGCGCACTACAAATGCAGGAAGCTGTAAAAATAGTACAATAATATTCCCATCGAATAATATGGAAAGAAATATGGATGTAAGCGATTAACTCAACAAAGAACTGCAAAAGAGTTGACATCAACATATGATGCAAATCTATTCTCATTTAATTCAAACATCGTGAAACTATTGGAAATCTCGACATGGAAATATCACTTTATTGCTGAAATAATTCTAAATGAGTAGTTATAGAATGATTCCGTCTTGAATATCTATGATAATGTTTTGCCAAATCGATAATGGAAAATGTTTACAAACTTCGACCACTTTCTCTTGTAGCGATGGCTAACGATGTTAGACTGATATTTTTAAGTGATACTTGGATCTTGAGGCTGCCCGATCACAATTCTCACTGTCTCGAACAATACAAATGCGTAACACTTTGCTGCTTTTTATAAGTGTTCCCTTTGTCCTACCGGCAAGCGAAAATGAGCAATACTTGCTGTCGGCAGGGTCAACAGTCGTGATCAATTTTTGGCTGCACTGCTGTTATCACTGGATCTCGCTTCAGCGCCAAGCGAATATCACAATAAAGACGCCTCTCTGAGACCCCACACTTTTTGCTGAAAAGTAGTCAAAATTAAAATCACGTGTAAGATTCTGTACATGACTTCAATTTCATACGACTCGCGTATCAAGATAAAATGGCGAAATTACTATTACCAATCGAAAACTATGAATCTAGTGAACTAGTATCACGAAACTACGGTGGTAATGCTTCTAAAACAGTATATCAGATTTGATGAACTGTTGCTGTATGGTTGCACAGCAACAAAAACAAAACAAAAAGCCCAAATATACATGGAAAACTTGTTGAGATTCGCCATCCCAAAGCAATAATTAAAGAAAAGAGCAATTCGCAACAGAAAATGTTAAATCTTCTTGTGCGTGCAGCTAACTAGATTTAAGCATCACCACCTTCCGCATAAAAAAATTCGTATGAGAACTTGACCTAAGCTTAACCGTCCCTAACCGCCAAACTTCGATGCCACGATCTGGGCGCAAACATTCAAGCGGATAGCGTAAGAGTTACGGAGAAAAAACCGACATACACATACACATACAAACACAAACACAACACACACATACACTGTACACATACAAATCTAATGAAGACCTATCGATCGTCCTAGCTAAATGACCAATAATTCGAAGTATTTGTGAAAGAGATTTGCAACAATCTCTCGGAATACAGTAATACTCATCAGACCATCAATCAGAGACTAGACCAAACAATGCAATTCGGTACATAAAAGGAAGCCACAGCAAAAGTATTTGAAATTGAGATTGATTTGAACGTTTGAAATTTGAAATCAAGACTGAGCGATACAATCCTCAAATGGACATGTTGTAGAGATCTCCCACACAACAGATCACCACGAACTGAACACAACAACCTTGGTGAGCAAGTCAACACCAATCACACCATTCATTCACCATCCTCCTTTTCACTTCCCTTTCTCGCTGAAAATCTTTGTTGTACTACTGCTCTTGTAACAATAGCCATTACTGAATCGCTGTCGCACAGTTACAATTCCACTTAACTAACAACGAGTTAAATGCATCATCATAACAATCACGAACTTTACTATCACTATTATCCTCATTATCATCAGCAATACTATTATTTATTATTATTATTATTATTATTATTATTACTATTACTATTGCTATACTATTATTATTATTACCACTATAAATACAATATATAATAATAATCATTGGCCTCACCGTCGCCATCATTACCATCATTACTCACTATCATCATTATCAATGTCGTTCTTATCGCTACTAACATTAATAATTCTAAAATCCCTACTACATCTTATTATTTGCATTGATTACATTTCCGTATAGTCATAAAACAAATATAAAGTTGACTGATAAAAATAATGAAAAATAATATACTCTCTCGTGATCAATTATATTTATAGACTTATTGTGAAAATCACTGTCTATTATAACCATTTTTGACGAGTTCTCATCGTTAGAAATTACCTTCTTGCACAGCATATGAATAATGCTGAAGCAAAAAAACATTCAATAGGTCAGTTAGCTGATTTCATTGATCTGAGCCTTTACCCTTACGATCTTACTCAAATTATCAATTCACTGATCTGATTTGACCTTTACCCTTATGATCTTATTCGAACCATCAAATTCAGTACAACGATACATGTATGTCTTTCAAAACAAAACAGTGCAAACTGTGAGTGAATTTAATTTGAGCTATCATTGATTTGGATGCGGGTAACAACGTTGTAATGTTTGTAATTATAGTAAAAGCGGATTAAGTTTATGGATGTAAGCGTTATGCATTATTTATATATGCAAAATGTTCATTTGTATGTATGTGCGTGTATGCGAATAAGTGCAAGAAAATTGTGAGCTTATATTAAAAGCTTGCTAATAATAATGATTGGCAGTATGTATTTCCATGAAGCACTACCTTTGGTCACCAAGGAACTTGAAAATACCAATCGAAGAGGAAAGATCATTTTATTATCTATAAATGGATATAACTGGCCCAAAGAATCGCACTGGAATAAATCGAAGACTAAATGATACTAAAATTTATAACACGAAAAAAATTCGCTTACCTAAAGCTTAATCCTCTGAGGTCAAGACAAACTTCTGCTGCTCTATTAACTTTTTAATATCAATGAATCAAGCTTCAGTAGTTGCCCAGTCATATTACTTTAAATAAATGCTTATATTTAAAACAATCAACCATATAGCTTTTCACTATTTTGAAACACAAACCTTTTCTTTATGTTCTTTCATTCATAGCATGATTATCATGATATTGCAATGAACAAAACTATCAGTTAGTATTCAAACCAGTTAGCTTTCATTATCTAGCAACTTCGGCATTCATATCCTGTGTGTTGTGTTACTTTGATGGAATGTGCCTAACACATCAAAAGATTTATAGTAGTATGAAGTTCTTTAAATGACCGCAGAAAATACGATTAAATGTTATGAAAATTTTATTTTCTCTTTTTTTTTAGTTAAAATTTATGCTTCAACGCGAGAACATTTATATTTAAACGGGAACGAAAAAAAAAATAATAACTTTACAGCACTGAGACAAACCACTTTTAAATGTTACTGAAAGATCTTGTTGATGCAAGTGCAACAAAGTTAGAAATTTTAGGCAACGATGTCCATCATAATTTTTTCACACTGTTACGAAAAGGAAATTATTACAAATCACACTACCTATCTTTACAGATAAAGTCTTTCAAAATTTTAGTTCTCAATCTAGCACAACCTGCGGAATAATTCGAACTTTTACACTTTTAAGTAAGGAACCTTTAATATTGTCCAGTAAATTCTTGACTTTTTTAATCATATATTTTAATGTTATAATTATCTGCCACTGTATTTGTTTGTTATTTAAAATTTTCACTGAATTCCTTCACTTCCAGCACCTCCTCCACCAGTACTCCAACTAACCAAAATTACTCTCGAATGACAATCCTCTCAAAACATGTTTAAAGCTATTTGAGAGGCTTAGCAGCTTTGAATGTTACTTAGATGAGTAGATTATCAGCAACAGCGTACACTTGAATTCGCCGCGACCAAACACAACATTTCGAATTTTTATTAAACTATAAACGACTAAACCTCAATAACTTCCATTTATTCAGTATCTATTAACATCGGAGATGTGCAACATCTTCAATGAGAAGTTTCGCATGATGTGAAAATTCCTTAATTCACTGCACTTCATAAGCGGTTGATTATGTCGGCGATTTCTAACTGACCAGTTACTTCACACAATCCATACACAAACTGTCACTGTGACAATAAATTGCATACTTCATAGCAAACTGAAGATGATGCATGAGTAACGCTCGGTATACAGCAAGAAGTAAATGTTAAACTACAATCTTAATAAGTTCGTGTTACAGGTCTTCGGGAATGTGTTAATTCTTAAGAAAAGAATGAAATAAAAAATCTGAAACAACAAATTTATAAGGAAATTGAAACTATATGAAATTCATCTTTAAAAAAAAAAAAAAAAAAAAAAAAAAAAAAAAAAAAAAAAAAAAAA
>JARVGP010000776.1:0-30874 GCA_029876185.1 Mansonella ozzardi | reverse complement strand
AAAAAAAAAAACAAATTATTTTTGTACGTAATGCAAGCAAATTTTATTTAATTTTTTTTCTGCGTTGATTTGAAATGATTTAAAATTTCTACTGCACAAATTGTTTATCCGATAATTGTTAAACTGTTTTTGAAATTGAAATTTACAAGATAAACTTTATTTGTCTCAATATGTTATTTCGTTTTCCTTTGCTCGACAGTAATTTTGCATTGTAATTATAATCTTGTGGAAATTCATGCAACTAACCGGAAAGTGATAGATTATCATTTTCGCAACAGTAACCCGTTGTCAATTTGGCTTGTGTATTTTGGCATGTATAACCAGTGGGACAAGTGATAAATGGTGAATTCAGGTTACATGAACGTGGCATTTCACTTATGGCTTCAGTGTAAAACTTTGCACCGTTTGGGCATAAGTAATTCAATGAACAACAATAACCCTAAATAAATGTTGTATTTTAAAGAATTCTCACAGATTAATAAATTTGTGAATGAAAAATTTAAATTTTGGATAAAATTAATTTGAAATAAATGTAGAAAGATTCGCTATCCTTAAGTGTATTATTTTAAAAAACAAATTTCTTTGGAATCAGTTCTTTAAAAAGTGTAGCAGAAAGTACAGCAGAAATGATGACTTGTACAAAATTAGCCTAAATATTGAACTAAGTTTATGCTTATTGAATTAGATAACTTCGAAGTTTTTCCACTGGCTGTGAATGCAATAGATTCGTTGAAGAATTGGTAAGTTTTTGTAATACTGAGACAATTTTTTGTTAAATTTTGTTAAATCCAAATTTTTGGCTTAAGATTGATAACGAACAGTGTTTGGAAAGATTCTAAATACATAAAAAAGATTAAAAGAGTAAGGCCTTATCTATGGAATAATAATCATTAAGAGTGTTTGTAGTGTAGTTCTAATACTGATTTAAAATTAACTCAATTAAAAATCAATTCAAAATCAATGAAAGAAAAAGGAGAGAGAGTGCTAATAAGCCAAATTTTTTCTAATTATAAATTAAATACAAAATGACCTGTAGTGCTCCTGGAATTTCGGATAAGCAATCAAAGCCTGATGGACATTTATTACTTCTACTGCTTATTATACAACGAATGGGTGACTTCAAAGTGTGATCTTTGTAAGGTACCTTACCACTAGGACATATTTCTGAAAAAGAATGCACTCATAATTGGAGCTCAATAAAATTTCGAGATTCCATTAATTTAATTTAACCTTATTCTATTAAATATAAAGATTAAAATTTGAAAAAAAATACAATACAATTCAGAAAATGACGCATTTGTCTTTTAAAGAGAGTTATTGCCAAAAAAATTCAAAAAAAAAAGTTTATTTATGTTTATTATAATATAATCAAGGTTGATTTATCACAAAAAAAAAAAAAAATTTTTACTTCCATTAACAGATGCACAACAATAATAACGGTTTGTTTGAATATGAAAACGACACAGATAGTTTTCCGGACATGAATTACTGTCATTTATTAAGCATTCACGGACGCTCATATTAAACGTATTCATGTATGCTTTTTCACCAACTGGGCAAACTTCTGCAAAATTTTAACTTGAAAATTTCATTTTTTCAAAAAGAAGAATGGCTGCATTATTTAAAGTAACGTAATTTAAATGTAATTAATTAATATAATTTAATTTATGTTACTTTAAATGTAATTAGTTTTATGCGAAAAATTTTCAAAAAATATATCTATGGATGGAAAATAAAAAAATTTCATGAATCAAGCAAATTAATTGGACAGTAAAAAAAAGACATTTCATTCTTTTGCTTCTCTTCTCTTATTAATCTTTAGCTTTTTATTAATCTTTAACTTTTCTCAACCTTATTATTTGCTCTTATCAACTTTTAACTTATTTAGTAGAAATAAAGTATAAAAAAACTTACCCATATCTGTTACTCCACAACATACACTTTTGCCAAAAAGTTCATCATAGGTACATGTAAAATTACTCGGACAACTATTCACTACATCAATGTTACACTCCAAAATCGTATGCATACTTGGATTTACGTATACCGTATCGCCCGATGCGCATGCTGATGAGAAGCAAAAGTTGCTGCATTGTTCAGCAGTTGCAAAATTATTCAAATTACCACCACAACCATTATAGGTAAATTCGATACAATCCTGCTTAGCTGCATTGAAATAGAAACGTGTGACAGGTGTGACAGGTGACATATCACATGAATTACCTTGATTTGGTGGTAATGAACAGATATATGCTGTAAAATACCTTTCAATATATATTTTATCTGATCAATTAATGCAAAGTTTTTTAATTGATTTCAATTATTTCCCTAAACATATTTTGCATTTTTCTTTCAGATAAATATGTAATTTTTTCTTTCACAATTTCCTCAGTAATTAATTTTATTTAACATTATTAATAAAAGCAGTGTAATTTTTACGTTTACTTCATTTATATGAAAATTATTGTAAGCATAATAAATTTAAAAAACAAAAAAAACAAGAAAAAAATGATGAAATTATTGCTGCTTTCATTATTATTTGTATAATCAATAATAATATTATTTATAAGTAAAAATAATTAGTGAAACAATCTTTTGTAAATAAAATCTTTTTCTGCAAATTCAAAATTATCAAACCTCGCTTTGGACAACATCTATTTAGGGCACTTTTTCGAGAAGTAATTGAAGTACATTCGTGTGTACTTGGACAGGTATTAATTGATGATGAACAATCAATCTGTTTACCAAATTCATTTCTTTTTGGTGTACCACTATTTGGACAAATACTATCATCGCAATAATTTATACACTGTTCATACGTTTGAAAATTATTCGAATTTCCACCAAAACCTGAAACGAGTTCAAAAATTGAATAAATTATATGATGAAAACTTTATACCACGATACGGGTAAATAAAATAAAATGATGCAATAAATAACTTACCATGATAGAGGAAAACTTCACATTGTTGAATTTGTGAATTGTAAAAATAACGATACGATGAGTCATTTTCGCAAGGAACACCTTTACTAAACGATAATAAACATGTATGAGCCTTTGTTGGACAGCAACCAGATAAGTTTCCATCAAAATGACACTCATAATTTGATGGACAATTGTCGGCGGTATTAGAATTGGAACAAATTAAATATTTCCCATGATTATCTTTGTATGCTTCACCTTGCGGACATTTTGGTTCTACTGAAACACAAAAAAAGCAATTAATTTTGTCTTTCTTTTTTTCGAACAGAAAATTTTCAATTGTAATTAGTTATAGTATATAATCGAAGTGATTTTACGTTTAAGTAAAAATTAAAAATACAATCATTAAATTATCATTCGAATAAAAATGAAATTAAAATTATCCTAATCATTAGTTTAATAATTACTTCATTTACTTCCATATTTTCTATAGCGAAATTTTTTGCTGATTAATAAATAATAATTAACTTATATAAAAAAATATATGATAAAAAAACAGTATTTGAATAATTCATAGTATGTGAATAATACAAAAAACTCTCAACTCTTACTGTTTCAAGTCGTTTTACAATTTACATTATTACTTTAGAGAGTCGTTTAGTTATCACAGTTTTATAGATACGATTTGTTCGCGATCACTACGGAAATTGCAAGGAAAGTTTCTGACGATACTAATATGGCAGTCTACACAATTCATTTTGATACTGATCCAAATCATACATTGAAAATATCAGTGAAGACAAAACGAATCTCAGTTATAGTTTGATTAATTCATAAAATTCGGCTTAATACCAAAATTCGAATTTTATAAAATTAAATGAAAACTAAATTTAATTTATCTTGTTACGAATTAAGAAATACCATATCTTAAAATGTCGTAATAAGAGAATATAACATCTAATACTACTTTTTAAAAACTTGAAGTATTAAAGCTTGAATGATTTGATCTTACTTTTAAAAACATTAAAATTAGCCATATTTGTTTATTTGCATTTATTGACTTTTTTTTATGTAGAATATTTTTGTATTGAAATAAAATTTTCGATTAAATTGATTGACTTTTTTTTTAGAATTCTTTTCATTAAAATTATTCATTAATTATATTCTAATTATTTTTACGAAATTGTATTTTTTTCGAAACAGTAACAAAGTTTATTGATCTATACAATTAAAATACATAATTGATTGGGTTAAAAAAAATTAAAGTTGAAAAACTACGAGATTTTGGACAGCAAATGTTTTTGTCCTTTTGGCATTCATGTGTGCTTGGACAGTGGCTATCATGGGTACATCGTTGATTAGCTTGTCTAGTCTTTAGTGCTGTTCCATATTTGCACTGAAGACTTCCGCAAAATGTTTCACAATCGGATAAAGTCTTGAAATTGTTGAAATTACCCAATGCACCATTGTATGTAAATGATGTACAGCGGCCTTGATCCGTGTCATAGTAATAACGGTGAGATTTTTCGAAATTTAAATCAAACATTCTGAAGATTCATTTCTCTCTGCTAAATTATTGTTATTTATTATTTGACAATTTACAAACAAAACAAACAAAAATTTTATTAATAAAATTAAATTTAAAATTTTGAAAAAAAAATCTAAATTGTTTGGTCATTTTATGATCATTCATATGGTCATTTTATAAATATGTGTTTGTTCAGCTAAATACTACATATAGCGTTTTTGCATTATACATAACGCAAAAAAAAAAAATCGGAAAAAAATTAAAATTTTTTCAATAATCCGACAAAATGATTGAATAAAGTTTATTTTTATTTATTTATTGAATTATTTTTTTTGTTCTTAAAGAAAAATTGCAATGATTAGTTTGCCTTTTCATACTGTAACCAGGATCAAAATTAGTATGACGAAAAGTATCAAATGGACGTCCACCAACAATACTGCATATATTCGCAACAGTTGGACAACAAAGTTTTCTCCAACCAGTTGTTTTACATTCAAAATTAGATGAGCATGAATTTATCGATTGACAATTAGTAATCGGTTCCATTTCCTTGTTTAAATTGCCATTTTCCATTGAATATTCCGGTGAACCACGATTGCATGCTTTAAAAATATTTTTGATTTTTTTTTTTAAAAAAATGAATTTGAAAAAATTACTACTCTAAAAATTTCAAGATATTAAAAGCTAATAAAAGATAATTTTAAAATTTTTCGAAAATCATGAATTTATTTTATTTAATTTTTTTATGACAATTAAAAAATAAAAAGAAATTACCATAATTAATGAATAAAACTTTAATCAATAAAGTAAATTATCTGCTGACAAAATTAACAGTATTAAATATTATGCTTGAAAATGATATGCTATATTTGTAAAATTAGTTGTGATTTCATGCTCGAAACTTACTGCCTTTGCAATATGATTCGCAATGTTCTTGAGTTTTAAAATTATTCGGTGATTGCGCCTCTGTTTCATCCCATGGATCCCACATAAATTGTTCACATGTATCGGTTACAGAATTATACCACCAACGTGATCGTGTGCCATTTGATCCGTCTACATTTGATTTTGCTTCATGTTTTGGTTGCACACAAGTAAATGCTATAAAAAAACAAAAAACAACGGTATTTTAAAGTAATTTTTCAAATAACAACTAATAATTTGCATTATTTTTTTTTTTTTAATTTCTAAAAATTAAAAAAATTTGAAAAATGATTGTAAAACTTTTTTTTTTCAGTATATTTTAAACATTCAATGAACAAATTTATAGAAATGTATTTATTAGCTGATAATTTTTGGAAAAAAAAAAATTAATTATTTGCTTATTTACCACGACTTGGACAACAAATTCCATCGGCACGTGGATGAATGTTGTAAAGGCCTTTCATTGCTAGCTTCAAATTATTTAATGGTACCGGTATGCAGTCATAGATATCAGCAATATAAATTCCATTTTCCGGTTGATATGGTTCTGTGGCATAGGTACATGCACCACCACCATTTGCTACAAATGTCTTATAATCGGTAGATTTTGACGAACAATATTGCAATGGATGGATGTGTTCACCGGATGAGATCTGAAAATCACAAACAATCATAGGCTTAAGTTATAAGGTATCATCTAAAATAAGTAAGTATTATTTAAAATAAATATAACCTATCTAAAATAGATATCATCAAAAATAATTGTTATCTGTAGCATTAATCATAATAGCATAATCCTTCGATATAATTAATATAATGAATAATTTCTGATACGGTCATCTTAATCATCTGAACTGGTCATTTTATTTTCAACAAAAAAAAAAGCATTTCTTGGTATTTTGGTTCAAATATAAAAAATAAAATTGGACATTCTGATAGCATACGTTAGAATCTTCTGGATTAGTCATTGCTGGGTTTCGTAATTGTGATATTGGCATTGTTAATAAATCTTCATCATATTCCGGAAGTGGACATTTTGGCATCGGATCACTAGCTTCGCCAGATAATAAGATGCAAACAATACCATCACGTGTATGACCTTGTACATATGGAATTCCATTAATATCAGATGGACATTCACATTTATTCTCCATACAACGTGATCCAGGCCATGCACCATTACATTGCTCCGAGTACTGACAACCACTCTCACCAATATTTTTCTCTGCAATTCAAATAATTTTAAAAAACATTTTTAATTCAAAAATTATTAAGTTTTTTTTTTTTTTTTTGAAACAACTTTTTATTAGATATTGATGAATTAATTGTCTAATTAAATTTAATACCAATTATCTGTCATTAAATTTCAGTTACTTAATATTTCTTTGACATGCCATATTTGACAACTTTTTTCTAACTGTTATAGTTATAAATATTCTAAAATTTTCTGGAACACCAGCAGATATATTGATCAGGAGAATTGATTGATTACAGAGATGAATTAAACTCTTTGAGGCTAATTAATTCAATGAATTTTTTTTACTGAATATTTTGGTGAAATATTAAATTCCTGAAATTGATTGAATTTGTGATTTTTTACATTATTCATGGAAATTGATTCACGATTAGCCTGTAATAGTATCTATTTGTTGAAGATTTTTCGATTGATCATTTAAATCATGATGATGATGATATAACTTTTCATATTGTTAAAGTAACCCCAAAAATCTTCAATCATTTAAACTGACAATTATTAGTTCTATGTGAAATTATAATTTTTGACAAAAGGCAAAAAACTTACTAAGATAGCAATATCCATGAATGGCAACGAAATGATTTTGACATGCACAAATATTACCTGAACAGAACATTCCCTGCAAACTATTTTTCAAAAAAAAAAAACCAAAAAAATTGTTATGTTTAAAATTTCAATTGATAATTCTTATAACCCATTTTAATTATTTTAAAATGAATTAGCTTTGCATTAATGATATGATGCTTAATTGATAGCATAAATAGTAAGAATGTCTTATTAAAGCTTATTAGTGAAACAATGAGTTTATTAATAAATAAGGAAAATTTTTCGTGGATAATCACACCACACAATCACACCACACATACACACATATGCATAATACAAATTTTTCAGGTCAAGAATTCATTGAATTCTGAAATTTGATAAATTCAGAAAATACTTCTGGTATTTTGAAAAAAAAAAAATTCCGTAACAAGCCATTTGATGCAAAATTTAAAAAAATGCAAATTAGAATTCGCGAAATTGAATACCAGTAATTAATTTTCTCGAAATATTTATGAAATTCACATGCCATTAGGCCATTTCTTTTGATCTTTAACTTTCAAAAAAAAAGCAAATACATGAAACCTTACCCTTTCCCTTTCAAAATGAATTGATTTTTTGTTTCTTTCTTTAATTTAAATTGAAATTTATTACTCAAATAATTATTTAGATAAAGTCATAAAGAATAGCCAGTTAAAAATTCGTATTTAAAATGAAATTAATTGGAGACAAGACGAATGATGAATTAAAAAAGATTAAGCAATGCTTGTAAAGCTCATTGATAACCTTTGAACCATTAAAGAAAAAATGCCATGTTCAAGTAATCCAAGAAACTAAATGCATAGCTTTTAATTTTTGCAGTAATTCTACTAAATGTGCTCATAGTTCTGGTATCTATTCTTACATTTTCAATTTATGATTGCATAATTAATTAATTAATCAAATCATTTTGACAAATTCTAAATTATATTTAGCATGTACTATTGAAATGAAATGAAAAAACTTATAGACCTATTCATTGTTAAATTACAATTCTCGTCAACACTTGCATATATATTGAACATTTTTTTTGCGAAATGTAAAAAGCGTCAAAAACAAACATTCAAACAGTCAGAATTAACGGTGCAATAATCACCGACAAGGCCTCCGATATTGCTATGTCGTTTCTGACGTTCATAAATGTCCGAACAGGATCCGTTTATGAAATGCTGATCAGGTGCGCAATGCTTTTCAATTAATTCATTCTTTTTTGTATCACAAAGTAAGTAGGAATTCGCATGGATTTTAATACGACTGAAATTTTTAAAGACATCAAAATTCAATTAAAATTTTAAATTTTAGGAAATCAATAATTCAACAAAAATTTTTTTTCAAATGATAAAATAATTGCTGTAAGAGTATTTAAAAAATATTATAGTGTAAATAATAAAATTTAAATTGTTTACAATATTTACCCTATTTGTTATGTCATAAATAGAGTAAATATTTGAAACACTAATTTTATTTTATAATTAAATGAAATTTCTTATTTTTTTAGCAATTGGTTTTTTTTTTAATTTAAAATTGCAATATTAAATTTAAATGTTAGTACTTTTAACATTCAACAATTTATTTCAAAATATTTGTTAAATGGAAAGGCTAAATTTAATAATACGACGATGTCAACCTAACTATTCTAACGTAATCCTAACGCTCAACGTGATCTTAACGTTAAACGATGCCAGTCTCTTAATTTAATGTCATGACGATGTCAGACTAACGATATTGGCATAATCCTAACGTTTAATAACGTCATTTATTCGTGCACGAATTTTCAATTAAGCAAATGATTGAGTGCGCCGAATAACTTTTGGCAAATTTTTAAATTAAGTAATGTAATGAAAAATAATTCAATATCAGCTTTAAGTGAGGGAAAATATTCCTCTAAATTATCATGATAAGGCATTGCTGCTGTTTTAAGGCAAGTTTATTTTTAATGAAATGATAATGCGACAAAAGTTATAATACTAAATGATAATTTTAGAGCTATATGCAAATGTTTGACAAAAATGAACTCACTTATTAGACGTATCACAGAATAAGTGCTCATATTGTTGTTCATTTTTGTGACATTTTTGGCCAACACTTAATAATTTACATTGATCACATTGATAGCTGATTCGGCAGATCGTAACAGTTAATGCTAGACCTACATTAAAGCTTCAGCTAACATCAGCTAAAGGAAACAATTAATCCAGAGAATTAAAAGAAGCAATTTCAAATTAAAAAAGTGTTACGATATTTGAAAAATTCGAGAAGTCCTCGAAAGATTATAAATTAGTTAATTATTTAATCTAATGTAAGCTTATTAACAAATTTTTGTTTGTGAGAAAAAAATTTAATACTTTGAAAAGATAAACAATATTTCTTACTAATTCAAAAAATTTTGATTTAAATGTGGAATGAGAAAATTGTGATATTAAATTAATTACCTGAGCAAATTAATAGAACTATTCTCCCAAGAAACATTTTAATAAAAGTAATAGTCCAATATTATATTTATTTAGAGATATATAAATTTAGATTGTGCAAAAATGAATTTTTTTCGTACAATATGTTTCGATTCAAGTATAGAATGAAGAAGGATGAAGGAAATTTTGGTACTGCAAGCTATATGATGATCAGAATTAGCCACCGAGTCAATGAATTTCGTGCTAGTGACACTGAGTGACCAAATATATCTATAATATGAAAAGGGATAGATAAATATACCAGGGGTGGTTCTTAGGATCTTTTCAGTTATTGGACAGTAAATTGATATTCGATTACTGAAAAGAGTCCAAACAACTAAGAATTTGTCAACCACATTCTTCATATTTAACTACCTAAAGCTCTCTTCATTAATTTACCCGCACTTCTTAAGGAAACCACTTGAACATCATGTTGAACTGTTGAATTATCAGCATATAAAACATTAAAACCAGAAGTAAACAAAAGCTCATTCTTTTCCACCTTTACTGTCAACATTTGTCATTTGTCCATCTACATGAAGCTTTTAAAAAAATCTTCCAATTCACCAATTAATTACTTATTATCTTTTATCGAATTTCAGGCAGAATTATGATAAAACCGGCATGATAATAATAATAATTAATAACAACAATAACAATAATAATAACAGTAATGATAATATCAATAATCAATAATGTAATGATTTTTGAAATTTATGAAGCCTTCTTATCAACAACTATTATTTGCATTTGAAGAAAGTTGTTCCAAAGAATACTTATGAAATAAAAAATACTTGAAATTGTTTGAAAGAATATGAAGCGATAAATTTTGATACTTGTCTAGAAATTATCATTTAATAAAGTAAAAAAAAGAAAAAACTTTTGAATACAATAAAAAGTTAATTTGTTGTAAGAATTTCACACAAAAATCTTTGTTGTTCCGGGATTCATCCTGAAAATTAGCTAAAGTTTTTTTTTCCATTTTATAATCTTTGTTTTATTTGACTCTTCATTAATTGAAATTAAGGAAAAATGAATAGTTATGAGGGTGTATGATCAGAAAGATTCTATTTTACGCTTGTGTTCGAAATTCAGTAATGCAGAAACAGATGAAATTTATTTCCAGAAGAAGCCTACCAATCACAGCAAATATTTACTTATCTCTTTAAATGAAATATTTACCCATTTACTACACCTGATCGCTATGCATCAAAACATTGCACATTAAATGTACTGAAATTATAATTAACTAATATTTTATCTATGAAAATAATACTGTTGCTTGTTTTTTTTTTCATATTTCGCTTTGACAAAATAAAATATTTATTTTATTATTTATTTTCGCTTCGATAAATTTTTCAGAATGAAAAATGTGATTTTAAAAACTAAACTCTTTAAAAAATTATTTGGTGTTAATTTTTTTCTTAAATACACTTTTAAAAAATTTTCAAAATAATAATAAATTTTTTTTTCAAAATATTTATTAAATATTATAAGTGAATAAAGTTGTGCTGCCATTATAAATTATACCACCTGGATCACTTTTAAATTATTGATAAAAATTATATCAGAGATGTCACATTTAAATACTGCTTTATCAAAATTAGATTTAAAACTATTTTGATCTGTTTTCTTGCTTTGTTGAAAAAGTACAGCTAATTCGTGTATAAATATAACTGTATTCTAAATTCTAACTTTGATAAAGTAGCATTCACATTCATCTTTTATGTCATCATGTACAATTAATTTTCATAAACATGCATACAATTTAATATAAATTCATTTTTCCTTCCATATTACAGTATCACTAATCAATATTCCAAAAAATGTACCATAATGTCCATCATGTTAAGGCAATCATTGATAGTTACTCCAATACAGTACCAAAATACAACGCTATACTAAGTCTTTTCAAGTAAGCAGGCTCAATTTTAATTATGCAAACATTCATTTTCAAATCTGTTACTCTGTTACATAACGAAATACCATGCCAAATATAACACGACAGTATTATCATCAAAAAGTTTAAAGCAAGTAGAAAAACTTCTCTAAAAGTTTGTAAAACTAAAAGTTTGAATGCATACAAAAAAATCCTTTTTATACTATCACAGTGCATTTGAATTTGACAAACACTTCCCAATATTTTTTTGAATCAAAAATTACAAATTATCTTTGCAATATATTTCCATTTTATACGTACAATCACTTTTCTGAAGCTATTTCCATTAATTGGAAGATTTATGCGAAGATTTAAAAAAAATGAAATCATTTTAAAATTTCCGATTGAAAAAAAAAATTGAAATTCTAATAGCGATTCATACTCACTTTTCATTTTTGCAGGAAGATAAATTTTGCAATTTTCAAAAAAAATATATTGAAGATAATTTGTAAAATATTATCAAAGCTAATGAAGAATCCATAATGATATATCGAAACTTAATTAGACTGAATAATATCAGGTAACAGACTAAATTAACAGATCAAAAACGAAATAAATTGCAAAGAGACAAATTAAATACTACCGGACAAGAATAAATTACCGAAATAGCCGAAATAAATAATTCAGGAACAACATATCCCAAAGTTTAATTTTAAAAATTAATTACGATCTATTGTTGTTATTATCGGATATGAGTAATATGTAATCATTTCAATTATTTCTGGGAATACATTAAAACAAACTTAGAACTATTTATTCGTATTTAATTCATTAATCGCAACATCAAACTAAAATCTAGCAAATGAAACATAGTTTAATTAAAGCCATTTTAATTAAAATAAATTAAAATAATTAGTGTGAACCTTTACTTCATTTATTTCGATTATCTATCATTACTGTATATTGCAATTAATTGATAATATTTCGAGAAATTTTTCTAGCATTTTATTTAAATACAAATATAATTAATTACACCGAAAACTTAGCAAGTATGGAAAAAAACATTCCTAAAAATGACATTCATATCTCACAACAACAATGCTAACCACTATCATTAACTTTGTCACTCACCAACTGACTTAAAATCTTGATTCTCAACTCTCATTATTTCTTCTCAATAAATTACCGTAACCCTGAAAAATTGGAAGGAAATCTTTCCAACTTCCTAAGATTAAAAATAAAAATGTTTGGAAGAAATCTTTCCAACTTCCTAAGATTAAAAAGAAAAATGAATGTAATAAACAAATTTAGCACAATTTGAATAAAATAATAATGAAAAATTCACCACGCATAATCATTTATTTGAAAAATATCGGAAAGCTATCACTATCTTATTTCTTGTCACTGCTGTAGTGCTTAATATCTATGCATGTTATTTGAAAAATCCAATTTTAATCATTATTTCACCAATCGGCTTTCATTTATTCACATTCACATAGTTTTCTACAATCAAAAAATCAATCTTCTTTGAATCAATCAATCATCATCAAATATTGTAAAAAACTTTTTTACTAAAAAGAAACACTGTACATTAAAGTAACGAAAAATTGATAATTGTTTGCATATATATATATAAGTCCATCTGATTGGAAAAAAATGACTCGAAAGATCCAGTCCTTCATTTCCAATAATCTCTAATCGACTACATAGAAGTAGAAAATTAAATTTCACATTTCATTCACATAGAAAAATTGATAACTGCTGTTGCACGTATATAAATATATCAAACTTAATTCATCTAATTCGAAAGATCTAATCCGTCATTTCTTCATTCTTTCTAATTCTCTTGGCTTGATGAAATTCAAATTAAATTCATATATCATTCATATGGTTCACCATTAATGCTCACGAAAAAAATTTGTCTGCCAAAAAAATGTTCCTGGCACAGAGGTAAAGCAACAAGTAAACAATTTTGAAATAAATTAATTTGAAATGACGAAAATTACTACCAATTTCATAATACTTATGATGTATGTAGTTTTTTCAAGCAAACAAATTTTAAAGTGAACGTGACTCGGGATAATTAGACAACAACGAAGTCTTCAAGACTCAAACATCATAAGAAGTCAATATTTGTCATATTTGTCGTAAAGAGCCAATATTGATTGGCTCTTTACAACACTTTTTTTTTTATCAAATCTTCCAAGAGATGCTTATAGAAAACTTAACCACTTTTAAAATTAGTTATAAGCTTCATCAATAGCTGCTATCGAATCATTCATGCTTAAATTTCCAATGTAAGTAAGCAAAGATAATTCCAAACCGCTTAAAAAACGTCGGTTCAGAATTTTTTGCTTATTGTTCTATTTTTGTATTAGCCAAATAGCATAAAATTACTAAAACATTCTGAGAAGATATTTCTATTACAATCTTCTGTGGAAAATGGAAATATTTCAAAAAAAAAAAAAAATGATCAAGAAATATTTGAAATCTCAAAACGGATGTAGGGAAGAAATTGATTAAATTTAGAATCACACAATCAGCCATTATTTCAATCAAATGACCAATGAATATTTGCAATGGCACAAATATTTTTGTTTTCTAATACAATTAAAATACTTGTTAAAAAATGCTATAATGTCAAAAACTTTAGATTGGAACACAATGAAGCACAAAGCACGAAATAAAATCATTTGATTCTGAATAATGACAATCACTATACAAGAACATCTCATTCTTGTTACATATAATTCGTAGTAGCATTTCGACTGCTACTTATCGCAGAAAAATTAGAATTCCATATTGGAAAAGACACAAGCTGTAAATAGCTTCTTAGACCAGATGAACGAACATTGAGATTAGATTTAATCACCGTTTTGACATTCTGAAATCGGAATACCTTAAATTATTTGTTGTAAAATTTCATTGGCAAACTCTTTCTCTTTCACGTATCTTTGATATCTTGCACTTTGAAATTATTTCATCGACAAGTGATCTAGAAAAAAACTAACAGCTGAAAACTAGTTTTGTAATCTTTACTGCTTTAGAAAGCAGAATTTCAGCGAAAAAAAGGAAAATCCTTTATTAAAATCCTTATCAACCCTGTATTAAAACACTTTCTTAAAAAAATAATTATTAAAGAACAGCATATTAAAGAACAGCATAACCAACACAAGAAGATTATCCGACTTTTCAGAAAAAAAAGTACATCTACAATAATGATTTTTTCCACACAACAATAATGAATATGGACGAAATTTGATTGAAAGAAGAATGCTTTAAAACATCAGATTTCGATATATCAAAACTAAAAGAAAAAAATAGTTTGAAATTAAAAACCTTTCTTTATAACTTCCGGAACTGCTCACTTCTAGAACTGTTTTCAGCAAGTCTAAAAGTGAAAGAACTATTTAAACCCATACTTCTTATTCAACCATTCCATGCTAAATCTTTGATTTTAACAGTTCTTACAAAATTAATGCATATCCAACTTTAAATGTTAAAATTGTAAAGAAAGGAAACTAGCGTTTTGCTTTGAACTTTTTTCTGTTTAGTGGAGCAGTTTTCTGTCTCATCTGTGTACGATTTCGAATTAATATCATCATTTCCTGTGTATTTCTCTAACTCCTTCATCTTTAATGGTGGTCCTAAATGCAAATGTCATTATGAAATGATACTTCTTTTCAATTTTTGCTGCTTATACATTCGCGGTTAATTTGGCACACTGCAATAACCTGAACTGAAGAATTCAAAGCCTAAATTTAATTCTTGTCATCATAACGTTATATCATTGCCAATCTATTTTCTAAATGAATATAAACTTCAACTTTTATTAAATTAAAGAAATTTTAATCCAAGAAACAAACTATTTAATTGTTGTACACTTCGCGATGATTGCTCATTCTGACTCCTTTGTACCTCACTGATCATTACCATAATATCAACTCTTTTAGTTATATCCGCGCAAGTTTTAGTTTTAATCGACGGATTCCGTGGTGACGTAATATTATTAATATTTAATTCTTCAAAGTCTGGAACAGAGCCAATATTAATTAGATACTTTGAAAGCCTAGAAACAATAAGATCTGAAAGAAAAATTATCCACCAAAATGATATACTGTGGTTTGACATTCACCTGTCACAAATTTATAAAACATGTCAGAATTTGACTTACGTTTGCCACGTTTTCTAAGATTGCTTTCAACTCAGATTACTGTTTCTATGAGTAAAAAAAATTATTTCTCACTGCTTGAAAATGTTCATTATATTATAATAATATAGAACGCAAAATGCTTCACTTTACGCAGTTTATTATGCTTCATTATGCGGTAGTGCCATGTCACACTGTTTCATGAAATTGAAATAGAAACTGCAGTTTCATTTAGTAAGAAAGCTCTTAACTCAAATCATATGAAATGAAAAAACTGAAGAGATAACCTGTTCGGAGCTGATTACAGATACAGCCATGCTGCTCTTGCTGGAGACAATGATATCGTTCTCCTCGTCCAGTAACTCTGCTTTTTTCGTTTAAGTGCGCCCTACTCACAAATTGCCTGTTGAAAAATATATGTGACATTCCTCGATTATTATATCTTTTATCTCCGTTGTGACTCGATGATGATAAGCTCCAGGTTGAGTGAGTTTGAGAGTATGATGAATAATGACTACCATAGCGATTCACTGATTGTCTTCCTACGCGGCCACCACGTACCGTATCATTCGATCGTGATGAATTTTGACTTGATCGTCCTTGCCACTATAAAGTATTAGAAATGAGAAATCCGTAAAACATATAATTACAAATTTCGTTGTGTCCTGGTAGTGTTTTCAAATTGCAAAAAAAGCATCAAAACAATTTAAAGATCGTTTTGTTTTACATTAAAAGTCACAACTGCAAATATTTCAAAACAGTCTAAGATCTTTTGGAATCCCAAGTACTCTCATTCACCTGAATTTACCCATCTTAAAATGGAATAAAAATTTTAATCATCATACGCAATGGTCTCCGCTTAAAAGCCAATCCCATTAATATAAATAACTTCTGAAATTTAAGAATACATTAACAATTTAGAACTTAACCTGTCTTGAGAAAACTCTACGTGTATTCGAATGCGTATAGTGATGATGGAACTGTGATGATGAATATCGTGAATTTCCCCAAACCATACTACCACGTACTAGAATATTCAAAATCTGCTATTCTAGAGCAAGTAATAGGCAGAAAAATTAAGAAGTTTCAAAAAAATTTTTAAAAATTAGTAAACTTTACTTTTCGTTGGCCGGTACTCTGTTTGATAATCATATGTATCGTCGTTATTATCACTGTTTCGGCGAAATAATCTAGAAGGAATTATTTAACGTCAGTTGGAAATACGACAGATATATAGCAAGTTTCTGTCGAAACTTTAAATTATTACCGATGTTTATTTGGATTTAGTGCTGCGTTGCCGTAAAAAATTGAATATGATCGGTTGGTATTACGATTGCTATATGAGGCTGATGGTCGTGTATCAGAAAAAGCTTCTCTTGATTCTGCAAACACTGATTATACAAGAAAAAAAATTATAAAATCTTGATAATCCTGAGTGTCATTTATTCGTATTAGAGCGTGGGTTAGCGAAAAATGTAGAATAGATCAGTAGACAAAGAAAAGTAAATACAAAAAGTCATTCAGTCATCATTTTTTCGCATTACTAAAATAACTGCTCATGATGGTGAAGATGATAAAAATACTATTAAAATAGTCTTCTAGAAACTGAATTAAGACCTACTATGATAACAAGGCAAAACAAGTCTCCTACGTAGTAATATTTTAGATTCAAAACTGCTGTAAATGATTTATTGAATCTTAAGAATCAGAAATTAAACGATAATGTGCAAAAAAAGGTTAGCAACCTCTTGCTGATAACCCTGGAGGCATATTCCTAGTTGTATTAGTGCCCATATCCATTTGGTATTCACGAATATAGTTCTGGAATTGCAGATTTTTCAAATTCCTTTTATTATACTCTACAAGAATTCTATAATTAAAAATTGCTGCTATATGGAGACACTAGGAAGAAACCGTCAGAAGTTATGCAAAGTGAAAAATAAACTTTCTTATTTTGTGCGTTTAGCATTACTTTTAATCCCAACAAAAGTGGAAAAATAATGGTAGTGTTCAAGCATGCAATAATAAATTATAGATGAAACCTCATTTGTGAATGAAGATTTTAATGGAAGATTTTTCTTTTTTTGCCAAGTTTTTACTGGGGAGCTGGCCATTGAGCTTTGAGAGCATTCTATAGGAAACATATTAAAACGAAACAAATAACAGTTTATAAAAAACAAGCAAGAATTGTGAATCTTTGCTGAATTCAACTAGCTTAATCTTGAAATGTAGTTCTCTTTTCTCGGAGCTCATAAATCTCAATAGCAACATCAGCACGTTAAGATTCAGTTAAATGATCAGTCAGAATGATATTGTAACTATCCGCTAACTTAAATGCTGGATTACCTGCTCGCCTCGTGAATGTTTCTGGGATAGCCATTTTTTTCCATATTTCAGGCACAAAAAATTCAGTTGGTTTCAGTATTTCCATTGAATTGGATGAGTGAAACCACTGCGGATGACTATCCTGAAGCATAGCGGCAGCTACTGCCGCTGTTGTGGAATCTAAAAATATTAGTTTAATCGAATACTGATGATCTTTTTGAACTCATTAAATGCATCTCTTTTCATTACTATCGCTGATACAATACCTTGGTCAGTCATCAGTGCATCGATAACATTAGATCCAGAATTGATCAAGTCCTGCGCAAAGCCCCGCGATCGGTGCGCAATTGATCGCATACATACCGACGACTTGGCGCACAAATATTTTGATCCCGATATGTTTTCTGTGGCATTGCTATTTGTAAAGTCATAATTAGCATTGCCAGCAATTACATCAAAATTGTACTTCTCCAGATGTTTGGAATCAAAGTTCTGACCGACAAACGCCTTGTTAGTATTCTGAGTATATCCCAGCTAAAAAAAGTTAAACACAAAATATATAGTGAATAAAATGTGCTGGGACATGAAAATCATGATTTCATAGCAAGCATTTTAATAAAATGCATGGCAAGGAGAAGTTATCAGCATTTTCTCTATAGAAACGATCGGGAATGAAAAGTTATATGACTTAAAGTAAAAAACCAAGAACACAACACTTTCTGCAAATTACTGAGTTTGAAGAAACCACTAGATATAGAAATAACTTGATAATAAGTTTAGTGGAATGATGCACAATTGGATTATGGGATTATTCTGTTTCTAAAAGTTTCAAAGAAATCATGATCATATGATATGGTAATCGGAACTGTAAAACCTATTGAAATTAGTTACATTGTTTCCAGAAATGACATAATTAATGACTGAATCATATAATCTGAAGAATTAATGAATAATAAATTTGACGAGAGCTATTTATTTGTTTTAATCCGAAGAGTATTAATTGTGCGTCTTTTTTTGACAATTTCTGAAACATTTTGGACAGCGAAATTGAAGAATAAAATCGGAACCTTTTGCGGAATATCTGCACTAGATAAGGGCCTTCCGGAATTGCCAATTGGAATTACGATATTCCTGTTTTCATTTTGCCTGAACAAATCCAAAAATTGCGGTATGGATATGTTCACTCCATCTGAAGCATTTTGTGCCTGCAATACATTTACCATTTCAATTTGCACTTCAAGTAAAACTCCAATCCTTGTTTGAATCAAATATTATTTTATGTATAAATTTTTCTTAGTGTAGCTTCCGTATTTCGAAAAAAAAAAAAATGTTTAAAAAGGATTGCCGAGGAAGAGATAATTTTCTTCTAAAACATGGTAGTAATCATTATTGGAATAATATAATAATTCTATATTAAAGAAAAATGTGGTAGAGCAAAAATCTAATTACTAACTTTTGGTACAACAGATGATGGCGAAAATGAAAATTTTATCGCTCCTTTGGTTTTTTCCTGGCCTGTAATCTTATATGTGGAAAAGTGCTGTTGAAATTTACTGCTTATTCACACAGCGAGGCTTTAAAAACGAATAAAGATATAAAGCGAGTCGAAATTTCTCTACGCATCCTTAGCGCCATAAATTTAACAGAGACAATCAGGAAAGAAATTGAAACTGTCACATTATTTAATTATACACTAAGTGTACAATTTTCAATTATACTTTTAAAATTTCTCATTGCTGCTACTTTTATTATATGGTCATCAAAAAAAAATTACAGATATGAGGCTCAAAAAAAAAAGACATAAAAAAGTTTTAATTTCATGGCACGGTTAATGCAGAAAATTTCTTTTAGAAAATTAGTTTAAAAACATAACGCATTAAATCGAACAAAGATAACAATATCATCCATCTCTATCCGAAAAAGTTAGGCTTCCAAGATATGAATTTTATTATTTTTAAGGTTAATAAAATTGGAAGTTATTTCTAATATGATTTTCCAGCAAATGTTCAACTTACAAGACTCTAATTTCTAACTGCGAAAACTCGAATAAACATCAAGAATCAGTATACATTGCAGCCAACTTTTTTAAAAGTATGCCCAGTCAAGTCCAGCAAAAATTTCGACCGACTAACTGTTACCCAGAATGCTAAATTGTAAAGAACTGCAAAATATTGTACTTGTTGAACTACCACTGACTGCTGCTGTGATTGGTATATTCTCATTCTCGGATGATCGTAATGTTCCCTCACAAATATGCATTTGTGGCAACAACCAAGCAATTTCATTTAGTATAGGTGATGAAATAATGGACGTTGATAATACTGAAAGACATATGGAAATTATTATAATGAATTATCATAATAACTATAACAAGACATTTGACAGTTGATGCAGAGATTTGAGACTTATTTATTAAAATGATTTTTAGTTATACTAAGATTTTTAAATTGAGCAATGAAATTTAATTTAGTGAGAAAAAAAGGAAATATAGGTCCGATGCGTGTGAAAACTTATAACAAGGACATTTTTAGCCATGTATTATATTTAAAAAAGCTTAACGATCTCTAAAGCTTCAATAATAAAGTATTGAGAAAAATAAGAAGAATTCGAAATTCATCTACAATTTTGCTTACAGCTTGACTGTTCATTCCAACTCAGCTGGGAATAAAGTAACGATGAAGCCTTTGCTATCGAGTCAAAGGAATTCTGAAAAAAAAACAGAATCGAATAAATATCATGTTGTTACAAATGCCTTAGTAAATAATAAACTTCCATAGAATCTATTGGCCAGTAAATTCATATATTTACAATTAAAAAAACTTGCTTCGGCTATAATCTGATTATTTCTTGCAATTAGTGCTTTGAAATTTCTCCTAAAGAAATTGAAATCATTTGTTGCAATCACTGGCTCATTCTCCAAAATAGTATTTCGAAGAAGTTGATGTCGCATTGCATAGACATTAGTTAAATTATACTCTTCAGATTCGATTATCACCATATTCTGTAAATGCGAGAAATTGATTTACACGAATAAAAAGTTAACAATCTGTGATAATCGAAAAATGATAAGAATGGAATTTTCAACTATTTGTTTTCATCCTTATTTTTTACTGCACTCAGACAACCAAGTGAGCTTTTTAAAGGTCGGCAATTGTTTTAGATAGTTAAGAAACGCCAAATTTTTTCTCTTTCTTAATATCATCCGTGGAATGAATAACGAATCTGCATCAAAATTCGAAACTTCCTGAATTTTATCAAACATACTCGTAAAGTATCATTTGCGGTTAATTGCTCGCCTTCTAAACGACTTCTCTTCATCATAATTGTTAAATTATGTTCTTTATCACGCAAGAACAATTCTCGATTTGATGCATCAACCGGACAAATTAAATCATTATTTTCCACGTCAAAAATTAAGCGAACAGGTAAAAGACCCTGGAACAATAGCCCATTTTTAATTTTCGCTTAAAAACGGTTTTGTGGGATACTATTTCTGATAAGTGCTAATTTCTCTTCAAACAATATTCCCCCAAGAAGAGAATGTAATTGATTTGTAATGAACGATGAAAAATATTTTATGCAAAATTATACCGCATTATTGGAAATAGCAATTGAAGATGTAAAAAACTGGGAAATAATAAGCAAACAATTTCTCATGTGAGTAAAGAATAGGAATAATAATAAGTAGCGAACCTGAATATATCGCCTCGCTCTCATAATAGCACGCACAGAACCAAACAGATAAAATATGGTTGCTCCAAAATGACGATCTGCTACAGTTGGAAAATAAATCACTGCATTTGTTTCTAAACTTATCGTTCTTATTAAATATCCATCTGGTATTCCCGTAACAGCTAGCTGTTGTACAGCCGGTATGTCCATTACTGTTGAATATATCATTGCTGAACTCTAAAAATGTATTATCTAGTTCCTTTATTCGAATCTTCAATTTCGAATTTGTTACTACGTCTTCATAACTGAAATCATTTGACTTAAACTCTCAATCTAATTTGGCAAAATTATGAAATAAGCAAATTTTACATGTTCACTGTCGTTTCTAGCATCAAAAAGCAATCGATGAAGAGCTGTACAGGCATTACATATATCACTTTCATGGGTTGATGCACCTCGTACCACACACGATGGAAGATCCTTTAGATAAAAATATTAAGTATTTCCCAATTAGTGGGTATATGAATCGGAAAGAATATGCGTCGAACTCTATTTGTTTCCGCAATTTTGGTAATTAAAATCTAGAGTCCAGACTTTTTCAGTTCCATTTTTTTATTTATGGCTATTGTCTTCTATTTCTCTCATACGAACAAAAACAATTTTTCTTTTCCCCAAACCTCAAATTAAACTCCATAAGAATAGGAAGGAACTAACCAACTGTGGCGTCTGCACCAAGATTTCTAGGTTAGGAAAATTAATTAATTTTTCGGCGATTGCTCTGTCGATAATATTTTTTACATCCTTCATTAATATGTGAGGTTTCAATGTCCTTAGAGGAAAACTGATTGCTACAGGCATAAAATTCTACAAGGTATAACATCTGATAAATTTTCCACATCAAACAACATTATTTTGCATACCAAACAATACAAAAAATCAATTGTTTTTAGGCAATCGGTCTACTGATAATACTTTTAATATCTCTTTGACCATTTGCAAACTTCGAACTTGAAAAACATATACAAACATATCAGAAAGAAAATCAGAAAACTTATCGTACTCTAATTCGAATCCTGGCTTGCTCAACATTTGCCAGCGGTCCCGTTAACGTTACCTGAAGTATAAGCTAAATAATTTCTACTTCTTAAAAATTTTTAAAACTTCTTTCTTGAAAAAAAGTAAAGGCAAGAAAGTTCTAAGAATTCCAAAGTATGAAGATAGCCGTGAAAATTTTCTGAAACAGAAACGATATGAGTGAAAATTTTCTGAAACAGAAACGATATGAGTGAAAATTTAATGCGAGATTTCTAAGCTCTTGTTGTTTTTCGCTTCCACTGAAATCAGTTTATAATGAAACTTACTCTATTTACATAATCATTGCCATTTTTAGCATCAGGCACCAAATCCGGGAACTGAATAAGTACACCAGTATCCTGCATAATTTGTGGTATTGAATCTTCATCACACCAAGCTTCCATTCGCTCTATCATGCCAGCATGATCAGCATTTGGTACCTCGATTGTTAATGTAACGTTTTTCGACAGCGGAATCTTTAAGTGACATGAATTTTAAAAACTTTGGCAATTTTGCAGCGTATAATTTCTATATACGATTCACACTTATGTATGAGCCTTATGCACGAGACTTAACATGAGAAAAGTATAACAATAAATTAACAAATAGTCTGTTGAAGTCTTTTAAAAACTTCGATATAGTCTCCCAAAGATTGGTAAAATGTTGAAAATTTAAAGGAATAAAATCATAAAGTTTCATTTCTAACATAAATTTTCAATCTCTACGCATAGAACAAATAGTTGTAAAAATATTCCTTATCAAGTAGTTAAAATTATAATTTTATATTTATATATGTTTAAAAGCTAAAAATCATTTTGATTTTTTTACAAATTTATATGGTTTGGTTGCACTTTCAAACTAACAAAAAATAAGTGTACCCGTTCCAAATACCGCAAGACGCTTCCATTGGTAGCCTTTTTCAAACGAGTAGCTTCTGACTTACGACGCTGCTCATAAGCAAGTTCTACTCGCTGTTTCATTACATCAAACATCTAAAATCGTACCTTGAGCGTATATAATGCAAAAAACTATAATTTGTGATTTCGGCGTTAATTTATCTACGAAAATCTGATTTAAATTTTTAATGTTTGACGACTTCGACCGTTTATGCTTAGCCAAATCAACGACGCGTAATTTGTCAACGTCTTTTCAGAATTTACTATTTGTCAGTACTCACAATATTATAAAGGCTATCAAAATTTGATTACATGTAATGATATAAACAAGTATGGACAAATTCGCAAAGATCTGTAGTACAATTTCAAACATCAAATTTCTCAATGTTTAGCAAGTGAAAATTCGGAAGTTGTAATATTTGTAAAATCCACTTTTCCACTTTTTGCTCGGATTAAATGAAAACTTTGTCCTAAATCATTTCTTCCTTGATCTAAGATAAGCAAAAATTGTTCCATTTTCTTCTCGAAGTTTCACTAAACATGAAAATTCCTCACCTTGGCACTTTCCTGTGAACGATGATAGAAACTGACATAAAATTCGTCACATGATTGCGGAATCATATCCTGATGTGGAAAATGAACATTCGGATGTCTAGGATTTGCTCGAGGCGTAAAGCCACCGCGAAGAGCCCAATGGCTCGCAAGTGGCATATTTCCCGATAGAACACACTCACACATCCAATTGAAACTCTTAATGTATGCGTTCCTTCAAAATTTAAAATTTAAATTTAACAAGGAAAAGAGTAGACAATTATCTAAAATATTATTAATGAATTTCTCGATTACTTTCATGATATTATTCCAAAAGGTAAATTTATAATTTACAGTTTTAACAAAAGCAAAACAAGAAGACTGAGAATTTTTGAAAAATAAAGTTTCCAAAATTAACTAGACCAGAATTCTCCTGCCCTCACTCACTTTAATTCGCTTCGAACAGTGAAGCGTGGAGATAGAGCTTTTAGAAGTGAACCTCAAATTCTGAAATAAGTACATAGTTTAAAATTAAGAAATATCGCTGAATTTTGATCAAAGCGAACAGATTAAAAAGTAGCAGTTAGCGCTGCCTTCTTACATCATATCTGGATGAGATGAATTATGCTAAACCGATAAAAGCGAAAAATTCATTTTCTGAAGGAACTTATGTTTTAGTCCTATTATTCATTCATTGTTCATAGATTCGTGAATCTTTAAATTTCGATTTTCATTTCAATTATTCGTGAATAAGTGGAAAACATAAACAGGAAATGTATTTTGTATAGGACATCTGAATGGCATACGTAATCATTATGTGAACGTATTACGCAAACATAAAATGTATCTTATAATAGTTTTCATAATAATAGTTTTTTATAATAGTTTTTAAAAGCAATTTTATTCCAGCATAGATTTTGATAGCAATGTCAATGTAAGTCATAATTCTTACGTCTAATGATGAATCAGGAACGCTACGCGAATGATTTTTATTCTTTCATGATAATTGTTGATAATTACAACAATTTATTTCGATACCTGTAGTAAACCTAAAATATTTAAAAATTTTTGCCCACAATGTTTATAAATATTCAATATGAAGAATATTCTAAAGCCTTTTACTTTTATTATTCGCTTAAAATTTCTTAAATTTAGATTTTGTTCAATGCAAATAATTCATTTCAGTTCTCGATTTCGTTCTTTTTATCTCATTTCATTTCGATTTAATTTCGCTTATTTTCACTTTCTTCAATTCACTCACACCACTTACATTTTCTTAGAAATTAATTAAGGAATTTTTGAAAGCATTTAATTCCTCTTTTCCTCAATGCCTCATTTCAGAATCCATTTTTCCCGCCTTTCGCTCTTTCCACTCAAACATTTTCAATTTCATTGTGTTATTCTTATTTCAAACTGAGAGAAATGAAATTCAATCTCATCAGTAATCTCGGGAATAACCTTTCACCCCGTATCATCTACGTCCTTTATCTTCTCTTGCCTAATTTAGATTCCCAACATGTCCGCATCTCTATTTTACGAACGATATATGCAAATTGTGGGAATCAGTTAAGTATTCTGTGTTTTGATTTTTGAACGAAGGATTATTCAACAGTTATCCATCGATTAGCTTTCTCCGATACTTTCCTTCAAAAATCCTAATATTCTACACAGGAAATTTAATTAAATTTGAGCCAAAAATTTTCACTCAAAATAACACGCATCAATCAATCCCAAGTTAATTTTAATCTCCTAAATTTTAAATTAATTTTTCATCTTTTGTTTAAGTCCTTAAAGATGACTCCACATCTCTCATCTACGAAACTCATAAGCAATCGCGGGATTTTTTCTATCTCTCAGCTTATAATCCGGGCTATATCAAGTTCACATTTCACAGAAATGACTCTCAAAGATGACTCCACATCTCTCATCTGCGAAACTCATAAGGATTCGCGGGATTTTTTCTATCTCTCAGCTTATAATCTGGGCTATATCAAGTTCGCATTTCACAGATTAAAAAAACAAAAATATAAATTCTTCATAAGATATAATATACTTGAATTTGAACTATTTCATATATCACAACAGTATCACTTCGGCCAATTTTCCCAAATACTAAAAAGATTGTTCTAATAAATTCCCTTTCCTCTATCTCTTCTTATTTTCTTCAATCCTACATCAATTAGGCGTAAAAATTAAATCAAGAAGAAACAAGTCATTAACCAGTTCCGCGATTAACCAGTTCAAATGAAGATTCCTTGCAGTAACATTCCCTGAATAGACCGCTCACAATTGTTGATAACAGAATCTGTGATCGACTAAAAAAACACTTCCGCCATAATACTTTTCATAATTTGCATATTGACAAGATACATAATGCCATAGGCTATCTGTCATCTTAATTTGAACGAAGCTTATTTCTTAGCAAAATATGCAAAATGAATTGCCATAAAATCTCTTTCAAAAATATCTTTCTCCCATAAATACAAATTTATGTATGTCTAATTGATCGTTCATATATTTCATTAGATCATATCAAAAAATAAAAGAAACTTTTGTTATTGCTTGAACATATTTATGAAAAATTATATTCCTTCAATGTAGTAAACTTTTCATGCTTCTTACTTATGTCAAATTTTATAAGTTAATTTCTAAAATTAATTGTCCGAAAAGTGAAAAATTTTTATTTTTATTTTCTTTCAAATAAAAAAAAAAACAAACTTTTCAAAATTTCAAATTTGCACATTTAATAGTAATTACAGTAGCAATTATCACAAGCAAATTCTTGTCATCATTGATAGCAATTATTGCAAATACAAAATTAATGCTAATTATTCAATTTATACCAGATTTCATATATGAATGCCATTCATTATCATTGATATTATCATCGCTGTCATTTATCTGATATTTTGCCAGTTGCATTTCTAAGTATTCAATTCTTGCTAGTAGTTTTGACTTCGTGCTGTTGAATTCTGCCGCAAATCGAGCCATACTGTAAAAGAAGCAAAAAAAGCAATTTGCTTAAGTTACATGTATTTTTTTTTTTAATTTTATCATTCCTTCTTATCTTTATTTTCTCATCATTTTTCCAAATTTTATCAATTATTATTTCTTAACTTAACTTTTTTTCATTTTAAACATTCAAAATTTGTCGAAACAAACAAGCGAACAAACAAAAAACAAACAAACAAACAAACAGACGATTTTTTATAATTGTAAATCTTGATTTAAATTTTCAAACTATCCATTATTAGTACTTTCTTTGCATAATTTCCGATTTATTTTGCAAGCATTTTGCCATCTCCTCTGCATTCATCTGTTCTTCTGGTGCATTATCATCCAGTAGACCATCTTTTTCAAGAATTTTTCGACCCTAAAAATTTGTGTATCGTTAAGATACACAAACTTTTCAATTAATCCATTTATTTGTTCGTAATGACATATCTGTAGTCAATCATATACATGATAAAATTTCTTTAAATTAATAATGCTTAGAAACAATTCAACTACTAAAATTTCAATTAACATTTGCAAAAAATGTATGTGTTAATGAAAATAAAGAATTTCCGGAAACCTTCGCAATAAGTAGCTCTCTTGCATCCGGATACTCCTTTAAAGCAGTCCAAAGATCATTTTTATTTAATGCAAACAAATCCGTATAACCAACCGATCGTACATTTGCTGTTCTTCGGTTACCGTTTTTACTTCCTGAATAGTAAAAATTATATCTCTTTGATTTATTCTTCAAAAAACTTTTTTTTTAATATATCACTCATTTTTTGCTCATCTATAATACACTGTAATATACATTTGCAATGTATGTGTATCTGCAATACACATATATTGTACTACACATTTGTAACATACAAATCTGTAATATATTCATTAATTTAAAAAAAAGTCAATTTTATTTCACTAATTAAATCTAATTTGAAAGATTATAGTATTTTACTGAATAACAAATAATTTTTTTCTTTCACAAAACTAACCAGCAATATTAAGTATACTAAGTTCGCCAAAAACAGCTCCTTCCTGTAGTGTGGCAAAAACCTTAATGCCATCATCAGCTACCACTTGTAATTTCCCCCGTTTGACAATGTACATTTCACGTCCAATGTCACCTTTCTTGCATATGTAATCACCAGGAGAAAATATCTGGAAATATCTTCTCCGGATTTATCAAAACTTATACCATTTTCTATTGATAGAAGTAATTTTTTTTTTTTTTTTTTGTTCAATCTGTTTAGTTGCATTTCCTTCTCACATTTAAAAAATTCATTTAAAATTTTTTTCTGAGAAAATCTTAGCGAATTATGAAATTTTTGATGGAATTGTTAAAAGCATTACCTGTTGCTGAAGTTTTAACACTAATTCAGCAATAAGACCTGCTTCACAATCCTGGAATTCAATAATTTCATTTCCAAATATTTGTAATTATTCTAAAATTTATTTTTTATCACTAGAAAATTATTTTAATAATTTTATGAATCATTTCTTACCTGAAAAATTCGTACTCTTCGAAGAGTTTCATAATGCACTTGCATAGCAATTTCTGTTTGCAACTTATCCGGAAGCACTTTCAATATACGCTGATCACTTAGCGTATGCTTATGATCCCATAAATAATCGAACCATTTTATGACTCGTTTTTCCAGCTGAAAAATTCAGTTTTCATTTCATTTTCAATTAACTGCTCAATTCTATTCAAATTGACATACGCATATCCATTATCCATCTCATTTTTTCACAACAATTATCACTGAATCTTAAGCACATTCAGGAAATCTAATCTTATTCGATTATTCCAATTCAATAGTCTAATCTATATGTGAGCTTAAAAAAATATTTTTACGTCATTGAAATTCAATAAATCCACCGGTCAGTGTTTTTTAGCAAATTTCAACATTTACATCAAAAGAATTTAGTGTAGAAGATGAATTTCCATAATTAATTACCTCTTTGTTTACTTTTCTTAATTTCAGATACTGTTTAATGCCATCCATTTTGTTTTGAAATTTCGTCCGTGTTTCATTCATATTCGATATTGCACTGTAAAAAAAATTGTCTCACTTTATTTTGAATCACTATCAAAAAATGATTTTAATTAAATTTTAATAAAGAGATTAAGGATTTAATTTTTCTTATATATTTGTACTTCTTTTGATGTGTAAGACAGATTAAAGCTCAATCGTTTCTTCTTTGCAGATCGTTAACATGCAATTAGCCGTATCATTGGCTTGAATTGCTTTAAATGAAATTTCGCTTTAAATGAAAAAATTAAATGAAAGAAAAAAATTTCTCCTACGCACCTTTTAAAATTTTCATTTGTTGACATTTCATTTATTCGTTCTTAAAATAATTAATATATAACACTTCTGCTTACCTGCCAACATTACCAACTATTGTAGCAAAAATGAGCACACCACACATCAAATCCATAATTACAAAAATAAATTCTACAGTAGTCTTTGGACCTGGTACCTCACCAATTGTTGTTAGAATTAGTGTAGACCAATAGAAGCTATAGATGTAACGCCTGCCAAGTGTATCTTCCACACCTCTAAAAGATAAAATTAATTAATATTGGGTAATTATTATTGCAAGCTAATAAGTTTGCAATTTTTAATTTAATGTTAATAATATTTTCTGTTATTTTAATCTCAATATTCCTCACAACTTTCACAGAAATGATATTGAAATAATAATTAACGACACCAAAGACGCTGAATTATTTTTAAAGCTCTGTCTTCTAATTAAAATTAAATTTATTTGCAATGTCTAAATTTTGCAACAATTTTCCATCCATTGATAAATCTAATTCAACAGTAATGTTTAGATATAGTTAAATAGAGCTCTCTGTTTGTGGAAAGGGTTTTTTTGTTTGAAAATTTTCTTTTTCCAGAAAAAAATGCATTAGCTAGAATAAATTCTTATGCCAAATTACTGTAACCAACAAAACTTCTATTGTCAATTGCTTCCGATAGAGAGTATTATGTAGATTATTATGAAGATTGAATCCTAATTCTCTTTCATTAGGATCATTATTCAAATTATCACTAAATTAATTTTTTTGGGAACTCTAAAATTAAGTAAGTTTTTTTCATTATAATTAATCATTGGTCAGGTTTGATTTCTAAAATTTACATAGTTACTTGATATTCATCAAGAAATCTGATTGATAAATAGTGCTATACTTTTTAGATTCTGTAACTTACTCCGGTAAGCTTTGCTTATTGAGTGGTCCGTAAACCCAACTATCAGTGCCAAGGCCGATGGTTTCACTTATGAAAAAGTATGCACAGGCATTCCAGTGAATGATTACAATCATATTAGCAATAACGCAAAATATACGAAATGCATTTGGCATCGAACTTCTGCAAGAGAGAAATATTTGAAATTTAAATATGAAACCTGATATTTGAAAACAATAATATGGTAATATCTGCTTATAATAATTCCTAATTATTTTAATTATTTTCAAAATTAAATAAACGATTATTTCATTTATTTTGTTTAAGGAGAATTATTTTCAGTGAAATTTTAAAAGTTGCTAAAAATAAATGATTGATTGTAAATGTTAATTTTCATGCAAAAATGATAAACCTGGTTTCAGTACGATCAATAAAATCAGAAAAACGTGGATAACGGATGAGACGGTTGAAACGCATATACGATAATGGTCGAC
>JARVGP010000775.1:0-30046 GCA_029876185.1 Mansonella ozzardi | reverse complement strand
TTTTTTTTTTTTTTTTTTTTTTTTTTTTAAAAAAAAAAAAAAAAAAAAAAAACATAATATCGACGAACAAAAATACACATCCTCAGGAAATTATTCATATGTTAATTGCATAGTTGATTTCATGGGAAAGAATGTTCGAATAAAAAAATTTTTAATGGATGGAAATTTCCAGGATAAATCCACGAAAATAAATTATCATTAATTCAATTATTAATAAAATGAATGGAGATATTATTATTTGAAAGCTTTCATTTTTTAACAATTAGCAAAAAAGCATTGTAATAAATCTTTTAGCAAAATTTTTTCTTTAGAAATTTCTTTTAGCAAAAATGAGCACATTTTAAAGAACAACATTATGAATCTGCCTTAATCCCTTTGTGCTAACATTTCCTGTCTTCAAATTTATCACTTCCCCACCAACATTTCCTGTTTTTGGATCTACCAATTCCCTACCAACATTTCCTGTTTTTGGATCTACCACTTTTCCGCCAACATTTCCTGTTTTTGAATCTACCATCTTCCCACCAACATTTCCTATTTTTGAATTTACCACCTTCCCACCAACATTTCTTGTTTTTGAGTCTACCACCTCTCCACCAACATTTCCTGTTTTTGAATCTACCACCTTCCCACTAACATTTCTTGTTTCTGAATCTACCACCTCCCTGCCAACATTTCTTGTTTTTGAATCCACTACTTTTCCACCATTGGTATTAAAAAACAAATAAAAACTGCTGTTTATAATAAAAACTTTACTGCTATTTAATCGACATTTCAGTCATTTTATTTGATGCTAATAAGTAATATAAGCAGACATTATCTTCTAAGCAAGAAGCAGTAAAGTTGAAGAATTGCAGCTATTGGATGAGAGGCAAAAACATTTGTCATAAAAAACATTGCTGGTAAAAGTGTAAAAATATCTGATGTGAAAATACATAATTGCATTGTCAATTCCAAACAATTACTTTCACCGTTATGGATAAAAAAGAAAAAGAGGCCAGCAAACTAGAAAATAAAGTATTGATTTCTTTGAATAAAAAAAGAAAAAAAACAAAAAAAAATAAGACAAAAGTTTTTCCGCTTGAAAATTTTAGCCATTGCGGAAAAAAGCAAACAATTAAAAACTGAAAATAAAATTTATGCTAAAACTAAAAAATAAATGTGATAATTTTAACTAATATTTAATTGAAATTTTAAGAAATTTTTGGTTTATATTAAAAAATAAAATTTACGCAAAAAAATAAAAAAACAAATTGAACAAAAAGAGAAATTCAAGGTTTCGTTGTTTATTTGTTTTTCGCAAAATTTTTTTTTTCAGTAATTCTTTTTTGTCGAAAGCAATTAAATTTCACAACTTTAATTAGTCATAAATTAATAAATGTTAATTGTTACATTTATTAAGTCTCCTTCTTACTACAATGTTCTATAAAAGTTTATGCTAATTTTCAAGTTCAATTTCCGATTTATATAAGAAATAAATCGTTGATTTCTTATTTTTAATTAGGTACAAGTTAATTAATTAGCTAGTTTATAAATTTCCAATGAACGCGCATTGATTGGAATATAATTCCTTATTTTTTCATTTTTTTTTTTTTTTTGAAAGAAGGAAATAAAGTTTAATTTATACCTTTCATCTAAAAAAACATTTTGCCGAAATATTTTACTTAATGCTTTTTCAAATTTATTTCAAATGCTTCTTTTTCCCAGCCTTTCTTCCATCAACATAAAATTGTATATTTCAAATAGATTTTCCATTTTTTTTTTGCCCGATATACTAATGTGAAAGGTGAGGGAAAAGAAAAAATGAAATATCAATAAAAAAAAAAAGAAAAATGAGAGAGGAGAAATCATTTGTTGATATTTTGTACCAACTGAGGGATAAAAATGAACTTTACAAGAAAATTGATTTGAATTAATTTCAATTCAGTTTGTTTACACAAATTGAAATTAAATTACAGGATTTTGAATTATTTAATATTGCATTGTATTTCTTATTTTGTCTTTTTCTTTCTCTTTTTTTTTTTAAACGTCTCTTCAGTGTTGTGGTGACAATGTGACACACAAAATTAATATAAAACAAATGATCTCATCTCATCTACCGTCCCATAAATCAAACTTTTTTTTTTAAACGTGATTAAATATTAAATTTAATTTTTTGATTTCTTTGAATTAACGTAATATCAATCATTTCATTTGGTATAATAATAACGGAAATATAAATTTCGTTTTATAAAATTTTTAAAATTACTGATTGGTTTTTTTTTTTTTGAACTAAAATATGATTAAATATTTTAGAAATTATTGAAATTCACTAGTAAAAAACATCTTTTCAAATGTTCATTCAAGACACCTTTTTAGGTGTTCAAATATTCTTAACACCTTTCCAGATGTTCAAATCAGTCAAGACACCTTTTCAGACGTTTAAATTATTCATGACACCTTCTCAGGTGTTCAAATCATTCGAGACACCTTTTCAGGTGTTCAAATTATTCATGAAATATCATTGATTGCACTGGTATGTTTCATTTCTTAGAATTCTTTTAATGCTGTGCACCAAATATTCTTTGATCATTTGCTATTAAAAATTTATGAATTTCAAAAAAAAAAAAAAAAACACGGGTAGTTTTGGAAACATTGCATCGTTGGAATTTGAAAGAAGATTCTTAATGCAAAAAATGATTTTGAAAATATTGAAATTTTACTATTTCTTAATCATTTCTCTAAAAGTTCAAGACAGTTAATAATTTAATTTACCTCGTTTATGTTATCAAATCATTTCTATTATAGTTTTCATCTATAACTAGTTAAAATGCTACTGTGTAGAATATCCAGACAATGTTTATCAAATATATTCCTGAGAAATTAATCTCTGTTTTTTCAGTAGTCTATTCAGTTGATAGGTATTAGAAGCCACTCTTTCAATTCCAACTTTTATAATCTTCTTGATATTTAATGGTTTAGTTCATAACAGAGTTTTTTGTATTGTTCATCATCAATAACATTTATCAACTTCTTTCATAGAAAATGATTAGTTGATGAATAAAGCTTACTTTATTTTATATAACTTTTAAGCTTTCTCATTTCAATTCTTCCATTGTTCGTTTCACCTGCACCAAACAACAATTAAATATCTTTGTATCTCAAGCTCTTTTTATTTCCTTTCCCTCTTTCTCTCTTACCATACCATATCTAACAGTATTATCAGATAAATGAAGTATCGAAACTTATAAATTACTTCTGAACATTTAAACAACTGAAATCTTTATTTTCCTTATCATACAACAAATATCGGAAGCTTATAAAAATATTTTTCTAAAATTTAACTTGACAAAATAAAGCTTTATTTATTATTCCTGAAAAGCACCAACTCGTGTTATAAAAAAAAAGAAAAAAACTAAAATATAAAAAAAAACAAGCATCAAAAAAACTTAAAACAATAATGCTTCAAAAACAATAAGAAAATGGAAAATACTTTGAACAAATAAAAATAAAAAATCAAATACACGCGGTTGTTTAAAAAAAAAAAAAGCCATTCAAAAAAACTATAAAAGAAACTAACATGCGGCAAAAAAATCTCAAAATTATAAGTAAATTTGGTACGTTTTATACATACATAGTACATTCCGGTAAAATATAGTACATTTCAGCAAATAAATGCATCATTCTAAACGGATATAAAAAATATATAAAAAGATAAGACATAAAAGAATAATATATAAAAAAAAAAAATTATATATAAAAAAGATATAAAAAAAAATGTTAAGTTTTTTTATGTTTTTTCTTCTAATCAAATGAACATGAAATGATTAAAATTATCCAAACAATACTGAAAATACAAAGAGATCCTAAAGTTGATGAGAAAAATGAATTAAATTCACAACGTGCTGTTTAAACTGGAAATTATTCCTCACATATTATTTCTTCATCATTACCCAGTAAACCTGGAATTTGATTACAAATCACAAATTTAATTAAGATAATTTTAATTTTTTTTTTAAAAAAAACGTTAATATTCACGGTAGAAGCTTGAAACTTATTTACCTCTAATTATCCTACAATCAAAATGTAAATACGGAATAGCGTACTCAATGGCAAATGGTTATTAATAGCAAAAGATGGTCAGTGAAGTACTGTGGAGAAAAATTTAACAAACCAAGAAGATGCACAATGCTCTGTACAGTCCAATCTTTGTCTTCATTTTGAGTATACTTGTAATAGATTTGTTCCTCGATGGAACCGTAAACTACAAAGTGATGTATCATCATTGCTTTTTTTTGACCAATCCGATCAATTCGACCTACTGCCTGCAAATTACTTTGAAGTTAAGTTAATCCAACATATATAAAATATTTACTAATAAATGACCGATCTAATGATGCGCAATTCAAACTGCGACAAACATTGCAACGAAACATTATTTTTTAATGCGTCAAAATTTAAAGCAACATTCAACATCATACTTGGGCAATTTGAGAAATATCCATTTGCGGCTCTACAAATATTATGTTATTGGCAACAGTAAGATTCAAACCACGCGCGCCCAAACTCATCGGCATGACAAGCAACTGCAAAATAAATTCCTTATATAGACTGAAAAAATGTAGCAAAGATAAAACAATTAAAAAATATAGAAGAATTATTAATTGCTTTAAATTTCCAACTAAAAAGTAACAATGATATGAATTTCATGGAATAACGTGCATGCAAGGAAAGAGCTTTCAGAATATCAATATAAAAAAATTTTGTAAATTAATTAAATACTTAATAAAATATTAGAATCCATAAAAACTAAAGAAAAATGTAACAAATAAACAGCTTACTTCAATTTCAGGTTTTAATCGAAAATCAGCAAGAATTTTTTGTCTATTTGTCCCCAAGAAATTTCGAAAATTTATGTTATTTTCGGATAACATCGAACAAAGTGGATTGATAAGCATTGAAAGAGATGTAAACAGCAAGGTTTTCGATGTTGGATCACGTAAGCGGATTGATTTGATACGTCGTATTATGGCATCAACCTGAAATTTTGCATCACTATTAGCATTTTGAATCCAAGCAATAAGCTATTACGTATTATACAACAGATATATATTGGAGAACCATTTCTACTGTAAATTTTAAATATTTATTATTTAAATATATGCACTGGAATAGAATGGCAAATAATTTTAAAATGAGCTAAAAACTGACGCAAGGATATGAGTAATTGATGAAGATTTGCTTAGGAAGATAATGGCGTAGATTATAGTTTTCACTCTATTTATCAAATAGTATTTCGAAAATTCAAATATTTAAGTAATGCAAGTGTGAACTTAAAACAGCTTAAGTGCAAGACAAATATTCATTATAAAGTGCATTTTGAGTCTAATCTATAGATCAATTTCGCAGACAATCTTCACTTATTATGAAATAAAAGTTTTACCTTCACAGAAACATTCCTTTTCAATTGTACATTTGGCACATCCAACAAATGAGTGTCTTTTTCTGATGTCTTACTTTGCACATATGAAATTTGACTTATATAAGTTTTGGCTCGGCATATCGCACATACCAGCAATCCATCATTCTTTACAATTACTCCATTTCTAGAAAATATAGGCAAAGTTTTTGAATAATTAAAACTGTTAATGAACTATATATACATAAGCTATATAAGTTATGATATGTATTCGATATTATCTTTTTTCTGTAATGACGCAAAACATATTTTATGGGTAACAATTCATTTCAATTAATATGGCATCAAAAATGCTATTTTCTTGCAGCAGCGAATTTTTAAAAAAATCACTGAATTATTTTAAAAAAGAAAATAGAAAACTTAAATTATTGCAAAGTATATTAATAAGAACTTTGAAGAAATAAAGAAAAAAGTTATTAAACTATGTTATTAAATCGAAATTAAAATCATTAAATTAATTCATCAAAATAAATAGATTACCGTTTAGTAAGCCGATTAAAACATGGTACGCAAACGCAATGAGCACAAGGATAGACAATCCATGCATCTTCTACGGTTGTTAAGCATATTGGACAATCATGCGTTTGTTGTGAACGTAAATTTGACAAATAACGTAATTTTGCAAAACAACGAGACTGCTTCAATTTTTCCAATTCTAGTGCATTCAAATCGGTTTCACGCTAAAAATTATATTTTTATTTATGGGAACATTTTAAGATAGAAAGAAGAACTATAAAAAAAAAGGAAACATGATAAAATTTATAAAGTTCATGTAAAAAGTTATTGCTGTTATAAAAACAGCGTTTACTATTATCAGTAATAAAAGGCAAATGTTGCAATTATTCCAAGAAACCTTGCTGTCTTCTGTTCCTCGAATAATTAAATTGATAGGCAAACGTGAACCATATTTCGTTATGTCATCCATTGTTGCATATTGCAATCGAAGTTTACACTGCCGAATTTCATCACTGAAAAAGATAGAAATGGAAGAAAAAAAAAATGTAGACTAACTGAAGACGGAAAAGAAAAAATGTTTCCACTAAATAGTCAAACATTCTTGAATTTACATAATTAAAATAATGAAATTTATCTAGCTCTTTTCACTTCTGCTCTTTTGTTCCTCTCATCTTTCGTACTTATTTATCCATTTCTTATTATCTGCCTGCCTTGGGAATAAACATACTATTACATTGAAAAGTAAGATTCTGTACAAAATCATGATTCAGTATACCTATAAATCAGACTTTTCTACATTTTATAATGAGAATTAGTAGAAATTTGTTACAAATTAGTTTGCAATTTTAATTAAAAAAAATTGCAAAAAGGAAATCAAATAATAATGGTAATAAATTTCTTCTTGTAATGCAGATTTATAGAAAACAGCCTACTCACACTTCCGTGTAGTTCAGATTATTTGATTTTATTCTTCGTATGCTAACTTTTTAATTTCGAGAAATCTTCGCAAATAATTTCGTGATTTGTTGCTGTACCTCTTATATTCATTAAATTAATTTAATTCAATTAAATTATTCAATTCAATTTCACTGAATTATTTCTTCATTACAACAAGAAATTTACTGCTACTGTGAAATTTCTTATATTTTTAAACTGACTTTTTATAAAATTTTTTTAATGTGATATATATACTAGATCATGATAAGTTTACCCTCATTCATATGTAATAAGCACTATTTACCGCATTCAAGCATTTCAAACTGGAACTTCAGAGCTTAAAAAACTCCTCATTATAACACCTTGACGTTAGTATCCTCAAATTGATCATATTTAAGTCAATGCACTGTTTAGAAGCCTTTGAAATACTGCTAATGACTTCTCATATTTAGTTTTTTTTTCTATTTTTCATTAAATAATCTACAAAGCATAAAGATTTAAAATTAGAGTTCAGAAATTGACAAACATTTTAGCAGCATATTCATTGGCTGAAGCATAGAGTCGTTTTGAAAGAATCAGCAAAGTCTTGAATTCCTCCAGCTGCGCAACGGTTTCCTTGCCCGGTATAACCAGATCACAATGCACTCCTTTTTGCATTCGGATAAGTGTCGCAAGGAATGTTCGAATGACCAATTCCAGAGTTGAAATTTTCTGCTCTCCAGCTGTACCTACTTCATCCATAGCTTCATCCTTGCTACAATTTCAACTTTTTAATCATTTTTATTTTAAAAGTCCTTTCGTTCCCAATGATTTGAGTCACAAATTTCTAAAGAATTCCAACAAAGAAGTTCTAATTTAAAAAATCATCTACTGCTATTACCATTGAATCTAATCAAGATTTCCAGTGTTACATTTTATCTGCGGAATGATAAAACATTTTAAATCATCTAATTATGAAAAATACACATGTTCGAGAAAGAAAACAAACGTTAAATTTGTAAGAACATAAAATATATCAGGCTAAAAAAGAAAACTTACGAAATTTTTGCACCTCTAACAAACAGAAGCGATTCCAACTGACTGATTTGTTTATTACAAATGCATAGCGAACAACTGAAATAAAAAAAAAAAAAAAAACAACACAAATATGTCTCTCTGTTTCCGATTTTATAATATGACTAACCATAAGATTAGTTTCACAACTGCACAACGATTAAACGTAATTAAAATGATTAATTTAAAATCTATAAAAATAGCAGTGTATTTGAAACAGAACTGTTCCAAATCTTTTTACAATACCATCACCTCGCTCTATCTTGTCTTATCTTATTTTTATTTCTTCAATGGAAACAAATGCTTTGCAATTAAATATTATCCTAATACTTAAAATGAGAATAAACTTTCAAAATGAGTGATTGATTAGATCTTAAACAACCACCGTTGATATAAATCATAGCCAGTAAAATCTCAGATATTGTTTCCAGCAATAGTAGTATGAGAGAAAACAAAATGCTGAACTAGTTAGACAGAAACACTTACGTTTTCAATGATTTCTCATCACTCGACGAAAAATGGCATGCGATGATGGCTTCCAAGATTACAATCCATTTCTTCTCCATAATATTATGGTTCGCAATTTTTTTCGTTTCCGAAAGCACCTTCTCAGCGCAGTTAACTAATTCATCCCATCTTCTCACCAAGTACAAATTTAAGCCCAATAAATTTGATGCCCTGAAAAACTTCACTCTAAATTACCATAAGCTAATGCATTAAACCCAGAAGAAAAAAAGATTAAGCAGAATATTTTTCAAACTGGGAAAAAATAAACGCTACGGAATATTCGGCATCCCGCTGTTCTCAATCGCCGTTCGAATAGCATCAATAAAAAGATGTTGCTGCCCAGCGCTGTTTACTAAATTGACTGCTTCACATAACCATCCAATACTTGATTTTGCCTTAATAAAATTATCTTAACTATTAATGTAGTGATATTAAGAGTTGTTGACAAAAAATATTCATAAAAACTTAATAAGTTTTAAACGAAAAATATCATTCATCAGATATCACAATCTAACTTTCTGAGACCTCGTCCATCAGTTTGGTTTGCATCACTCCGAAATTTGAAAATTCATAATGTTCTGTGAAAACAAATAGGAAGAAAAAACGAAATTATTACCGGTAATATGCGCTTTTTCCATGATCCAAAACATGTTCTTAATAGGATTTTGAAATTTTATAACTTAGATCTAAACAGTCTCTACACATTTCAAACATTTCATACGTGATGTATTGAATGATAACAACAGTAGTATTACTGGATAGAATAATAACTTTTGCTAGCATATTTTCATGCACACTAAATCTCCCCAAATTCCACATACTAAATACATTTTTAAATAAGAAGTAAGGATTATTAGACCAGTAATAACCACCGCATCCCAATAATTCATACTGCTCAAATCAATATATCCACTTTTTTGTCAGATTCTACGAAAATGATAACTCTCGTAAATTGACGTCCTTAAAAATATGCAAGAAAATTACCTTCGACAAAATAGTATTGTATTTTAGGTATGATTCATTAACAGCAACATAAGACTGCGCCAAATTTGATACTGTTTGTTCAGTATAACCCGTAGAAGCCAAATTCAACTATAAAACATGAAAATGAAGGAGTATTCATACAATAAATTAGTATTCATGCAAAAAATTAATAAAGTTCAAAAAAATTCTTTTATTGCATTTGGCCCATGGTATGAAATCTATCAAATACATCAAATTCGAACCATGAACAAACCTGAGCTTCCGCTTCTTCTTGATTAATATCTTGAACCTCAACACCACATTTCTGTAAGTCTAAGATGGCAGAAAATATATGGATTTGTTGTAATTTGTCCGATTTCAATTGCCTATAAATGTTTGTTGTCATAATCGAAGAAGAAAATAACAAGTATTGAAGATTTAATAATGCTTGAAATACAATAACCTATAAGCGCATCTTGATCCTTTTAATCCAAGTTTGTTATTCATTTCATCTAGTTCCTTCATTGCACTAATTCCACCACTGTAATACTTTGCAGCATTAGCTTCGTTTCCACATAGCCATTCTAGTCCGGCCAAACCTATAAAAATTTATTAAAAATGAAGCCAACAATAATATGTAAAGAAAACACGAATTATAAAAGCTATAAAACTTTGGAATCAGAAATGCTTACCACAATAATAGAGTAATATATTCCGTTGATGAACTTCAACCTGCTGTGTTGAGATGCGGAACAGTTCCTCTTGCAAACTGTCTTCCGTGCTAACACTGGTCTTTGACTATAATAAAAAATAAACCGCCTGAGGCAGCAAACTTTATAACAAAAATATAAATTTGATTTATTAACAAAGTGAATGAAAAAGCAGAAATCTTTCTTATTAAACTAACCTCCTGAAAACGAAGAGAAGGAAAAACGATAAATTTTCGTAGTGCTTGCAAAGGTTCCATTAGTTTTTCAAAATCTTTTCCATGGAGTGATGAAATTGAAGCATTCAAATTATGCAAGTAAGGTAGATAACGAACTAAAATTTAGCAAAGAAAACAATGATACCAGAAATCCGAAGCAGTGCTGATATTTATTCCCTATTACTTTAACTTATGGATAGAATCAGAATAAAAATATATTTCCATAGCTCATGAGCAACAGGTTGAAAATGTTGATGAATCTAATTGAACTCAAAAATATCGCAAGGAAAACTAGATAATCCTGACTTTTTACTGAAACTTTAGAATTAAATGCAATTTCACATAATCTCCAGTCAGAATAGGAGAAATAATTAAACCTTTCAAGCGACAGTTCGATAAAGTTGCACGATAAAATTGCTCCTCAATAGGTGTAAATCGCAAAACGGTTAAATTGTTAGTTTTTGATGGTGAAAGCATCTAAAACACATTGAAATTGTTATTTACAAAGTGACTGTTGCAATCTTTCAATCTAAATTATTGGATATTATATTAATCCTAATATTAATCTCTATGATACTAAATAAACGATAAAATAGAGAATTTTTATTCAGTACCTGATCACCAACAACTTTTTTTGTATTCCTCCACATTATTTTGGAAAAAAAATCCAAAATTGGCTTTCCATTACCATTTCGATATGGTTTCATCAGTGCATTACGCCACCAACATTCATTCCAAAACGGCTGTATCCCCAAAAATCGCACAAGACCATATAAATCTATAGATATGTTTTTAATTATCATTCAATATCGAGTTCAGAAAAAACGAAGGAGAATTTTTAATCAGAAATAAAAATATAATTATGCATGCCTTGTAATGAATTGGTAATCGGCGTACCCGTAACACACCAACGATTTACTGCTTTAAGATCATCACACATTAATGCTACTGAACTTGATGTACTTTCTACCATTTGTGCCTCATCAATACAAATCTGAATAATATTGCAATAAATAATTCAGCACTATAACTCCTTAAAATCTGAGCACATATATAATACAAAAGCTAGTGAAGTAAGAGGAAAAATGGTAGTTTCATTGACAACTTTATACATATACATATATATATATATATATATATATATGGTTTGCGACGGCATGAAACAGTTGACGAAGGAGATTCACAGAAAATTAAAAACAGTACTTCACATGATTATAACATAAAGTAGAGGCTGTAACTTACACGCCACCATTCTACAGCCAGCAGCGGAGTAGGCGCAATGCGGTGTCTTTTACCATGCCGTAAAGAAGCTAAAAATAAAAGAAACTTGAAAATATGTATTCATGTAAAAGCATAATCACGGAAGATTCAAAGAATTACACAATTTGAATGTATAGGATAACAGAATATAATAAGTATGCAATATGTAATACATTATCTGAATTCAATTCCTACTTATAGCATAAATTGTAATGCTAATAAAATCAATACAGCTGATGAAACTCAATCTACTCTTTTTATGCATAAGCATTCTTTTCATGCCGCACGAAACGACAAAGGAACGCTATAATTGTTGTTGTATTTACTTTTAATTAATTATCCCTTTAAAAAACCTTTTTCTGTACCATTTACAAAAAACAAGTAAATATCCACGATATACACAGAAAACCTTATAAAACATACTACCATAAAACTCTCAAAACTTTTCCGAAAAATCTTGTTCATGTACGGAAATCGATCAAGAAGAAAATACTGGCTAACCTAGCCTTGGTCGAGCTTCTACGAAATACACTTCCTGTCGCAGCGTCTCAAAAGAGCAGATAACAATATCTTGAGTTGCCAGATATTCCGGATGTTTGTAACCATCGTTAACCAATCCTCGATACATCTAAAACATTTATGGCACATAAAATCACAAACATTCAAGAAAAATTAGCGAATTAGAATAAATTAAGACTATTCCCCAGCTTCAATTGCAAAAGATAATAAATTTCAATTGAATTTCTCTGTTCGCTTCCTCCAATGAGAAAGAGGAAACAAAGGGTTATAAAAAATAAATATACATCAATTCTAATATCGTTACGGATATGTCGCTTCAACTCTTCATACCATTGATGGCAAATTGTTGACGGTGCAATAATAAGTGTACCTTTCACTGGATACACTTTTTCCTATAATTATCACAGCACATTCGACGATTAGGATTGAATTATGATTTCTTTTTATATATACTGTTAAAAAAATATTTCTGACCAAATAAAAAAATACTGTTGCCATGGAAAAAATACTTCATCTATATTTTTGGAATACTTAAATGGTTGCCACATACTTTACCATGAATACATTCCGGACATAAGAAAGGAATATCATTTGAACGAAATCGATCCCAGTAAACTCGTTCCTGAGAACAAACAGTAGAACATGCTGTACAAGTTATAGTTAGCGGTTCCAGCATGCCATTTTTGCCTTTAGACTTTTTTGGATTCATGCATTCCAAATTATCATAACAAAACATTCGACGATATCTTGAATTCATCTGCAAAATAACAGAACATCATAATTATAGAAAATAACGTGATGGGTATTAGTATTGGAATCAGCTCAGTTTTCATTTTAACTCTATTTTATGTTTAAATCACTATTTCAGACAATTTTTATCTGGACTTGAAAAAGTCTTTTACTAAGTAATTATCAGTTACAGCTAGATTTCCTTTTATAAAAATTAACATTCAGCAAATAAGCAAATGTGAGGATGAAATTTTGTACCGCGTAATGTCCAGCATTATCGATGTGCTTGAAAATGACCTTACCTTATCCTGCAATGCCAAATATCCATCAGTCGCGGCTACAACTGTAGAGATAAGTTCACTGATAATTATTTTAATAAGATCAACTTCTCTGTCCATATTTTTAGCAATCGGTGGAAGTCCTTTACCTCGTTGATGGCTTAATATTAGACCAATAATTTCCACAGTCTTCCCGAGTCCCATCTCGTCAGCCAGTATACCACATGAAATAGCACCAACATTACAACAAAATTCAGAAACAAAGCAACTTAAATATGTACGACCTGGCGCAAATGCAGTGCTACGCTACCATGGAAAAATTTAGTCATATTGCTGAAATCTATTAATAAATAAATGAATTATAGCTCGTTTACTTTTTAAGATATAACAGCTCTACATACTACTCCTCTTACACTTACAAAATATTCTTTTCATATGAAATAACCGAAAAGGATTTTATTTAATATTTGCAGCAGTTGAAATTAGAGAAATATCAGTAATTAACTTGAACATGCTTAAGAATTAAGCTTTGGAATAAATATGGCAATTCAAACAACCATTACAGCAGAATTGAAACGATTCCTGTAGAAAGTCAGTTTCAACAAAAAATAAAGCAAGTTTATTTCTAACATAATTTCAACCTTTTTTAAAGTATATATTCAAAGATACCTGGAGGGGATTTACCGAATGATGGTTTGTCAAGCTGCCGTGATATAGATCCTGTAACTGGCGAATAAAGAATTCGTGGTGTAGTTGGCAGTTCAACAAAATCATCTTTTACCGTAAATACTGCCTGTTGATCAGGATTTTCACGTGAGATCATAAAACGTATCGCATCTTCCTGGATGTAACATAATTTTTAATATATTATTGAAATATGCAAGAAACAGAACGACTTAAACTATGATTTGACGACTTAAAGTGTGATTTAGAAAAAAGCACCATTTTATGACAATTTATAAAATATTTTGCTGAAATTTATGCTAAAGAACGGCACATTTTTATAAAAACAATCATATACTTTGGCAAATAGCAAACAGCTATAAAAAATTCATTATGAAATAAAAAAGTTCTTTTATTTCAACTCGAAAAATTTAATATATCTCAGTAGGAATTTTTTGAACTAAGAATCCATCATTATTCTCATTTTTTTAAAAATTAAAAAAAGCAAAACAAACTTGATAAGATCGTAGTATTGCAACAATGTTTTCAGTAGAAATCCTCCAATTGCTTATCGGTTCACATCTGATACTTTCGAAAAATCCAACAATATCTTCTTTTTCTTTTATTGCAGGTTCTACTGAAGGAGCTGGTACCTGAAGGTTTTCCTATCGAAACTTCATGTCTTAAAGTCAAAAAATACTGCATGCAAGCCAAAATTTCAGCAATTTAATTCCCCTTTACTGCTCTATATTCCTGCAGCAGTGGCACACAGCACAGAACCGAACCTTAATTTTTGTTAAAAGATGAAAGTCCATAAAATCAGCTTTCTTTTTTGCCCCCAAATCATCCTAATCTATCTGTTTGTTGAGCCTATTGAGAAGAAAATTTAATTTGCAAAAAGTTTCGAGATTCTTAATAATTTTTTCATGAATTCATCAAAAAAATGAAATCGAAAGAAAACTTACTAAGTCAGGAAAGAACATTGCAATAATAGTTTTGATATCAATTGAATCATTCACACTATAAACATTACTTTCGTGAATAACTGCACGATCTTTTAAGAAAAGGCTGAATTTCAGAGCACCCTCATCACTGATCGTTGCGACCATCTCAAATGCTCGCGTCCATCTAAAATAACCAATCCCTTTGTAAAAGGATTATTTTAAATACGAAATTCTATTTTATATATTTTATTGTTTATCTTTAAAAAAATTGCAACTGATACACGTGGCACGCTGATGCTCACTAATGTAATGTTTAATGGAATACGATTCGTTTTTATATCAATCATTAGCACTATCTTAGAAGAAATCTGTCGTGTGATAAAACATTCTGTTCAAGGAACATTAGGCTACCATGAATCAGTATTAAGTTTCACTTCATCTAATTAGTCGAATAAATGGTTGATTATCTGTGCAATGTCAAGAAAAAAACTCAATTTTTTATAAAAAAATATTACAGGCTTTAACATATTTGCTTAGTCGGTACAGTAAACATAATAGTTGGAGAGAGAGATCGTCAACCACAAAAAAAACTGACTGGGTTTTAGACTTTTTTTTTATTTAAAAAACTAATTTTTTTTTAAAAAAAACTTTTATTTAAAAATTTTTTTAAATAAAACTATGATCACTAACATCATCCAGCGGAAATATTAATTAAATACTATCAATTAACTGCAGCTTATTAACATTAAAACAATTTATTTCATTATTTCTATTTCTCTTACTATTTACATTTTTTTGGTTAATCGCATTGTTTGCGCTCTGTCCAATATCTTAAAAAAGAATCAATTTTCTTTACTCGAAATGATATTACTACATAACTTCATTATTTCCATAATTCATTAATTCATGTTCTCTCCCCAATTTTTAGATAAAATCATTAGTACAACTCTCCGCTTTCTCACTATAAAATTCATGATAACTTGTAATAATCCCAATCGAGATTTATCTTCATTGTAATTAAGAATTAAAAATTACCTGAATCGCAGACCGCATAAGTTACATAAAACTTCTGAGTATTAATGTATTGTAAGTTTCAAATCTCGCAACATGTATTTGAACAGAGTGCATTAAGAAAATGCTTTTTAAAAAAAAAAAAATGTCGAAGCTAATGGTAACCCAACTCACTTTAAATTGGACAACTTGTAAAAAAGCCAGTTTTTCTTTTCATTTAATGTACCAGTGGTGTGTTGCCAAATGGGTAAATCATAAGTCCACAGTTGCAATCGTTTTTCTTTAGGAGTAAGCCATCTGCCAAACTGCAATAAATACTTTCAAACAAATACAATTTTTTACCTTTTTAAACAGATTTACTTCAATTTTTTATGTCCCATTTAAAAAAAAAAAGAAAAAATACTTGATCTTTAATTAACATAAAATCATATTTCGAAAAGAAATACTCTGAATAGGCCACATGCTGGGCAAAACACCATGCTTCGACGTCGACTGCCACATAACTTGCGAACAACTCCAACATTATCAACATCTATGCTCGCAATTTCTGTCCCGCCCAGAAAGCAATAAACGGCATTTTGGGCATCTGGACTTGAGCAGTCGAATGCTATCTGTAAGGAACATTTTAAATCTAGTAATAATCAAACAATAAAAAGTTTTGAAGATCATTACGAATCACAACATTGGAAAATTCACCAAAAAAAAAATTTGTCAGAACTCATTGGAAGTGCATTCTCCAAACAGATAAATGCTGCAAGTTTTGCCCATACTAATTCCCAAACTTTTAATATACACTTATCAAATATTTTAAAATCAAAATTAGAAATTTAAATTCCTTTTTATCCTAAAACTTACGCTTTCGTCATGTGAACTGCATTGAATATTACCGCGCACCTTCTTAGCACGGCAACTCATATGAGGAAACGACAATATTTAAAATACCTGCAACAAAACAGATATCAAAGATGATTTCTGAATCAAAAAATCAAGTCGTTACAAATATTTCGGTTCTATAAAAATGAATAACGTTGCATATTAAAATTTAAAATTATACAATAAACATATCGAATCATATAATTGAATATAATGAACAATAACAAGCATTGAAGGTATATTTGTAACCTTGTATAAACCACATACAAAGTTAAAGGAAAATGAAATCTTTTAATATGCAATCAATACAACAATTTGTCAACAAATTTCAAATTAAACTTGCTGATTTGAAATGATACATAACATGGTTCTGATCTTAATTTTCAATTTGTACTGTTTTATTTTGTCTTTTTAACTAGCAATCATTTTTTCTGCCAGTGAATTATATCTGTAAATTTTTATCAAAATGCAAAAATGTTCACGGAATAGTCCAAGTAATAACAAAAAAATTCAAGTCACAATGATAAAGCTTACTATGAGTATCGAATTATCATTCCAGTCTAACAAAGCGTCATGATTATTTGGGATGAAAAGTTTGTTACAATTTAATTTCTAAATGAAAAGCAAAAAAATCTGAAAATTGAGATGCAGATCCACAATAACGAGGGAAAAACAGAAAATTTGGAAATTCAAATAGAAATTATTGAAGCCAAAGAGAATCTTAACAAAAAATTCAAATCAAGGTAGTCTTGCCAAGAGTGAATACTGTCTGATCAGCTCGCCGTAACCAAGTAGCATTCCCACGAGCAACAACATCCACTATAACTTCAGGAATGTCCAACGGTATAGGTACATCCAGAATCTCTCCAATTTCACAGCAATTACCAAGCTGTCCAAAATTATTCCATCCCCACAAATATACATCACCAGAATTAGTTAACACAGCACTATGCCAACTACCGCATGCCACCTTGGTTACTGTTAATGGTGTCAAACACTCCACTATTTTTGGGTGTTGCTCACATTTTAAAGTACCATGGCCAAGTTCACCACGACTTCCCGTACCCATACTATAAACCATACCATCCACAGTTAAAATTAATACGTGATCGTTACCAGCAGAAAGCTGCTTGATGGGCTCAACGGATTCCAACTGTAGTAGTTGAAAATCATTAGTCTCTTTTTCACTGAAAATTCGATACAAAGATGGTTCACTACTAGTCCTATTTCTTGCCAAGAAACATGATCGATTTGTGGCACAAATTAGAAAATCCTCAATTTTACTTAAATTTGATTTCATGTTCACTTCAGGTGGTTGCATTTCGTAGTGGGCTAATTCTGGTATTTGGCTTTCATTACCATTCACTCTTTCGTGCATTGGTTCCATTTCCACGTTGATATTTGAGATAAGTTCAAATTCAGGATTTTCTGGAATAGCATCCAAATTGAGGCAATAAACGGAAAATGAATCTATTCGAAAAATATAAATGCAGTGATGCGATAGTGTCAAAGCAAAAATATAATTATGGGTGTGAGATATGTCCTTGATTGTACCATCCACCTGAAATTGCGATATCCTTTGGAGAAGATAATTTCGCAGGATAACTCGTGATTTGGTAACATTTCGTCGAATTTCCACAATACCAAAATATACAACAAATATTTCACACTCTTCATTTGTCGTATCTTCTTGCATTCTGAAATATTACAACAAAATTTCCTATTTACTAAAATTTTCTAATTATTCTCGCAAAATCATTACTTTGTCGTTACATTTATTCGGAAATCAGAAATGGAAGTTTGATTTTATTCGCTTTATTTCTATCAATTTTACTCAATCCTTCTCTTTTATCCATTTGATAAGTTATCATATTGTCAACTAAGTCATTCTATCCCATAATTCAATCAATTTAGCAAATTAATCTAGCTAATTATGGTTAGCTGAGAGTATATTTTGCAGATTATTAGCTATAAATTGTGCAAATCTCAATAAATTAATGAAAAAGCTTAAAAACCTCACTCTCGAATAACCTTTTTACAGCCATCACTTAACGAAAGTGTTTACAATAACTGTACTCAATTGTTCGCTGATCTGCTAAAAGGGTGTTTAGACTTTAAATGGAATTCATTTCAATTCGTGGATAGTTATAATTAATTTTGATTAAATTGTATGAATTTGAACTACCACAGGTCATATTGCTTGATTGCGAGACGATATGTCTTATGGATGTTTATTGCAAACTTTGGATTTATTCGATCTATTATGAGTTGTTCTATAGTGACGAATTCAAAAATTCATTATAAATGCCGAAATATTGGTTCATTTCTTTTAAAATATTACTTTCTATTAATTTTTTATTTTAATTTTATCTTTTACTTCTTGATTTCTGCCACTAACATCTTTTTTATATTTTTATTTCAACAGAGCATTCATCATATGTTTCTGTTTTTTAAATCATGCAGTAAATGAGTAAAAGTTAAAAGAGAAAGTTAAAATTTCCACCAAAAGATCGTAGAAATGTCAGTTGTTTTGCATAATATTTGCATGTACTTTTCTTTTCTAAAGTTTTTTTAAATTAACTAATTAGTTCAGTCTTAATTTATATAAATATATATAAAATATATATTTATATAAATTATAAGGTATCGAAAGATCTTAACGTTTATAGCAGTTACAGCTTAAGCAGGATTATGTACAATTTTATGGCAGTTTGGTAATTTTTATTTTATTTTTAGAAAAACCATATTTGCATAGTGATGTTTATCGCGTAGAAGTACCAGATGATAAAGTCAGCTGGGAAATTGCTTGGCCAGAATATGCTCCAGAAGACTTCACTAGCCTGGCAGCTATTGGTAAACCTTGGGCAGATTCGAATAATATTGAAAGTCAGAAATTCAGGTGGAATGATATTGATGGATTAATCGATCGACGTTCTCATATTGGGTAATTTTTTATTTTCAGTTATTTATCGATATCCATTTCCCCCATTTTTGTAAATTTCATCATCTTATAAAAAGTGTTAAGAATTAAGTATTGCTGATGCACAGTAATATGCGTATTCTAAAAGCTTCAAACAAGATGTGTCACGTATCGATGAGGAGTCTAAACAGAAAGAAGTGTTTTTTGGTCTTGATGAAAGCTAAAATTTCATGCTTTTTCTTATTAAATTCAGAAAATATAATTTGGACAAGACTGGGCGACCGCTTAATCCGATAGGACGAACCGGATTACGAGGACGTGGAGTTTTGGGTAAATGGGGACCAAATCATGCAGTAGATCCAATCGTAAGTCGAATCAGTCACGGGCAATTACAGTTTGTTGGGATCGCTCGGCGAGATTCCGGTGAATGGGCCATTCCTGGAGGTATGGTAGATGCTGGTGAGGATGTACATGAAGCTTTGAAAAGGTAGGAAGTCCATATTTTATAGCAGTAATTTTTAAAGATAAAATTTCCAAATTTAAGAGAATTTACGGAGGAAGCATTGGACGGCAAAAAGTATCCAGAATTGGATATGTTTTGGCGCAAAGGTGTAGAGTTGTATCGCGGTTATGTAGATGATCCCCGAAATACGGATAATGCATGGATAGAAACAGTTGTGGTCAATTTTCATGATAGCAATGGCTATCTAAATAATGTTATACTTAAAGTAAGAATATTTAAATGATTGATTTTGTAATATGAGAAGTAAAATTAAGGAAATAGTTCAAATTTCTGTCATAGTTAAATCTTGTTTTTAGCTAACTGATTCTAACTGATTAGGTTAAATGTTATTTGTGTAAATTTTCAGGCAGGAGATGATGCAGTTAAATTGCGATGGATTGCAGTTTCAGTGGGCGAAAAATTGTACGCATCTCATGAAGACTTTATCAAATTACTTGCTGTGCATCATGGCGTATAATCAGATCCTTGATCATTTAATCTGTAAATTGTGAATTGATGAAGCATAAAGAAAGTGTCATTATCTGATATCGTTTAATCTTTTTCATAAAGGATTTATATAATGGAAGTTACATTTTAATATCAATAGGTGATGAGTATGAGTTAATCTGGAATTAAATACAAACATTCTCAAAGCATAGATTATAAAAGACAGTCTAATCAGATATAACAATTGTTGTGGTGTTGTAATGTAGATGATTACATGAAAGCTAGGAGTCCAAGAAGTTCGATTGAATAATTCTCTCTTGGGTGTATCATTAATGATCCTGGAGAGTGGAAATATTCTGCTTTATTGGTTCGTTGGTTCGCAAGATAATTTATGAATTTAGTATCATTTAAATAGACTTGATTGGAAATATCAAGTACAATCCTTCACAATCGTAAGGACAGGATGTGTGTTGATGAATTTGATGGACGAGCGATTTTCATTGTTACCAATCAGAGTGGCATTAACTATCCTGTTGGTAGTTTACCGATATATAATTGCGTTGGTTGCAGTTTGTAGTCCGATGAATGCGGGGGATTTTCGTTGTTGTAGTTGTAATGTGAGTTTAAACAACGTTTAAAGATTGAATGATACGACTAAAATAACACGTTTTTTTCGTCAGTTGTAATTTCAAGTTGAAGGAAATGAATCTGATAAAATTTGGTTTTTTAAAATTTTACTTGAAGGCTTTAAGTAAACGTCAAGCATAATAGACGATGAGCAGACGACCTGGACCTCCGTCAATCGATGGCTTATATTCTCTAAAGGTATCTCTTAATTTGTTCTTTATTGCTGGGAAAAATGGATAAATAATTCATAATTTTTGTGAGCATATTTTTTTGATCTCCGATATTTCATTACAGTAATCTCTCTACTCAAATTTAATCTGCTACTTTTTTCATAACAGTTTTGCTTTGAAATTTTTGTATTTAATTTTGCCAGCCTTAGAAGCGTGATTTTCACAAATGATCCGTGCTTTTTGTCAAATTTCAATTACATATCTTATTCATTTCTTACTAGGCTACACGTTTCAATATTTTTCATGCAAATTATCTTAATTGAATCATAGTTAAGTGTGCAATTCTGCGATATTTTCAAAAATTAATATGTATCATATATGATTTTGTAGATTGACAATATATCATATCAAACTGCACCGCAAGATTTACGCCGTTTATTCGAGAAATATGGTGAAATAGGTGATATTCACATTCCGCGTGATCGTTACACCAAACAAAGTAAAGGATTTGGTTTCGTACGCTTTTATAGTCGACGAGATGCAGAATATGCGATGGATCGTATGGATGGACGATGGGTCGATGGCCGTGAAATCCGTGTTGCTATGGCACGTTATGAACGCCCGATCGACGAACGTAGCCGTAATGGTGGTAGTGGTGGTTACAGAAGTCGACGGTTAGTGAATTTGCGCTCACATATAGGATGTTGAAGTTTTACAGGTGAGATACCGTAATTAAGTTACACTAACAAATGGATGTTTACTTATACTTAACTGTTTCAGTTCGAAAGTTAGGTAATATTTGTGATTTCTGATGTAAGGTGGTTATCGTGGTAGATGACCACTGTTAATGCATCACCCCATATAAAGTTGTAATTTCTTGCAAAGTAACTTGCCGAAAAGTAATAAATTTGTAATTTTGAGGCGGCCGTGGTTTGCTGCTGCTGCTGTTGCTGCTGCTGCTAATTACCGAGATACAGTGTAGCTGTTGCTAGCTGAAATAAAAAATGCATCAAGCAAAACGGCCGCATCTCAGGGGAAAATTGGCTGGCTGAGCTGCTGTTCTATGTAGCAGTTGACTGCTGCTGTTGTTGTTGTTGTTGTTCATGTTCTTGTCGTTGTTGTTGTTGGGCAGCGTAGCTGGTTTCCAGTTTGACCTGAACCAAAAAAAGGGAGAATGAGAGAGACAGAGCAGAGATTAATTAGATGCTGATTGCTGATCTGTGTTACATTTGATGGTCAGTCAGTTTTTCGTACAAAATCGTTTTTGTGTCTTTTTTGGATAGAATTCCGAACTTCTGTGTGGTAGCACCCATGAATCGGCGGCTTCTGCTCAACACTCACCTATTCGGGGATGGAGTTCTTTTAAAGTTTCAATCATTTTAATTAAATGATTGGAAACTTTAATATACTTTGTTAGCATGTAGAAAGGTGAATGGGATGGTCAGTAGTTTCACAGAACTTCTCGAGATAGGATGTTTTTATCAGTCTAATAAGCACAGTGAAATTCACTTGGCATCCTAAAAACAATTAAGTTTAAAAAAAAATCCAATCTGTTCTTTTATCAGACTAAAATAAAACAAATGTGTAAGGACAGCATGGTATAAATCGGTTCTTAAATCATAAATCATAATGGAAATACAAATTTTTTAGGATCAATTAATTATGACTTATTTTATAAAGCTGTAGATAGCACGAACTTAATTTGCAAATGATTGTGTGTATATTTATCAGTGAAATCAGTTCCACTCAATATACAGCTATTCGGGGATAGAATTCTTTTCAAGTGGTAATAATTCACATTTGCCGGTTATTTCGATAACTAATGTTTTCAGTTCTCGAACACGTTCACGATCACGGTCACCACGACGTCGACGCTCTTCTACACGAAGCCGTAGCGGCTCACGATACAACGAAAGACGATCGATATCGCGCGGTCGAAGCACTTCACGTGACAGGTCACCAATATCTCGGAGATCTGCGAACTCAAGCAGCCCACCAGGCAGAAATGTTTCCCGAAGTCCACCAGCACGTAATTCTCGCAGTCCTGTGACGCGTGATCGCGATAGACTTGGTGATGCATCAAATGGAAATAATACTAATTATTGATTTGTTTATGTTTTTTTGGCTTCGGGCAAAACTTAATGCGAATTTTGTTTCACCAAATTTTATTTTTTTGTAATATGTTTTATTTACTTATTTTTTTAAGAAGCAAAAATGTCGTTAGAGAAATATTTCTGCGTAGATTAGCGGATATTGCATTACAGAAATCGGTAGTAAAACTGTAATTGCTGAATCATTTTAGAGACAAATGAATTTTTTGCTATATAGAACGGCTTCGGAAAATGTAGTCACTGAACCTTTAGAAATATTAAAATGAGGAAAATGAAGTGCTTTTTTTTTTTTTTTATCAGGAATCCATTGGTTATTTGGATATTCGATTGCTTTGTTGTTCTAATTTTTTAATTTTCGAAATTCTTCCAAGTTTTTCATGGCCATTTGTTTTGTGATTATACCGATGAATGTCATGTTTTTTGATCATATCTTTAATAGAGCATAAAAGTAAGTTGAAAATGCGATTGCTTCTGAGGTCGACACAGGTGAACAGTGAAAAATAAAATGATTTCATGATTCTATTGAGATCGTCATTTCTGTCTCACTGTTTATAGTTGAAATCCTAAATTAACTATTTCATTGAAAAATTTTTGTAAATTTACTTCCTTAATACTACAGCCTTACCGTTCGGCGTAATCTCATTTGTTAAGGGGTTTTTGAGCTAAAATTGAAAAGCGAAGACAACTAGATAAAATGGGCATACATTAATTGTTCTGCTAAAGAATCTCGTTAGCAAGTAATACCATAACATTGAAGAATGCATTGATTTATACGATCGAACTGTAATTCGAGATTGTGTGATATAAGTTGTTGGTTTTGATGATACTGTAAAAGAATGCTGTCGATTGCTATATGTTATAAAATGTTTAAGTTCTAGCTGTTAAATCTGCGAATGACAATTGATTTTCTTCCAGTTCAATTAATTTATATCAGTATCATATTAACTAATTATCTGATAGTAATTAGTAGGCGAAAATTGAAGAGCGCTCGAAAAAAAAAAAACAGTAATGTTAGATATTTTTATTTTGCAAATGTTCAAATTATATCAATTTAAAAACAGGATTTTGTAGAGCAATTAAGCATAGAATCTAGTTGAAGGTATCATCTTGATAATTGTTTGATTAATGAATACTTAGATAATCTTTTGTATCTTTACTGATACTGAATAAGTAAGGCAATGTTTTATTTTACAACATTATTAAACTTTTTTAATTTTTTTTTTTTGTTTATTCGTCAATGTTTGTCAACGTTATCGAGAAAGGCAATTGATGTATGAGAATACAAAAACAATAAAGAAACGGAAAACCGTAAAACAATAGAGAAACAATGTAGAACGGAAAATCATAGTAATGCGAAAGAATTTTTTTTTTTCAAGTATGACTGATATGATAGAGAAAAAAAATGATGATAGAACATATTCACTGAAACGTCTGTAAAAAAATATCGTTGAATGCATCGAGAAGTTATCAAGCATTATTTGATTCTGAATGCATCAAGAAGTTGTGAATCATTATCTGATTCTGAATCAGTCATTCGATATGATATCTGAAAGTAAACTAACATTACTTTGAATTAAAAAATTTGAGTGTTGGAAAGTTTAAAACTATTTATTTAGTTTTAGGGAAATCATTCATCATTAATTGATTAACTTATTTAGCTATATTGCTTCATTAATTGTTTTATTCAAAATTTTAATAATATCAGTATGAAAAAGAAAGAGAGAAACTGCAGTAGTTAGGATTCGTAAAGAGAAACAAAGTAAATTTAATTTAATTGCGATTTTTCATTTTTTTTTTTTTTTTGAAATCTTTTTCTATAATTCAAAATAACTTTATAAAATAAAGTAAATTAACTGATAGCTAAAATCATGAATTCGAGTGATACTGTTTTTCTTTTAAGTATTTTGAACATATTTAAATATTGAAATTTCAAACCAATTCAGCTGGTCTAATTACTGTACATGGTCGACAGATATTATGTGCAAATAATCCGTCAACGCTACATTGACAATTGAAACAGGAAATATCTCGATTGGGAATTATTCTGGATGCTGCTATCATGAATCCATGTTTCTAAAAAAGTATTTGTTAAATTTTTATAATGAAATTTAATGATTTTTTTAAAAAAATATTGGCCTGAAATTGTATGCATTATCATATTGATAGAGATAATTTTAAAAAATGAGAGTAACAAAGAATAAGAAAGAATTTTAAGATTTAAATTTTGTAAGAAAAAAGAAAAAAAATTTCATTATTAATTTAATGGAATGTTTAAGAAGATTTCAGTGAATGTATTCAGTGAATTTAGAAGAAAAAAAATTGTCAGGTTGTAAATGATCAAGGCTATTGAAATTTTTAAAATAATCGAATTTTAATCGATCCTAGCAGTGTGACATTAAAAGGTTCAATGCTATAGTAAATTTCAATGAATCTCAAATCATATAGGATTAAAAAATTTTTTTGCTTACTAGAATTGAAATTTGAAATTTAAATTTAAAAATTAATATTAAAAATTCGCAAATATTTTTTTTTTTTTATCCAAAGCTAATTATGAATTATGAATGTTTACAAGGGAGAAGACAGTTCCATATGTTTGTTGGGCCACAATGGAACAACTATCATGTGGATGTAACAAGGATGTCCGTTGTCCAATTTGTACTCCACGTTTATCCAATAGCTGTTTTGCATCCATACCTTTAAATTACTATTAAGTTTTAAAATTTTAAAATCACAAAAAATTTAATTCCTTGAACTAAAAATAAATTTTGTTTTTGCACATTTAAATTTTAATATGATTTATAACAATACCATTTTAATAAATATGCCATAGTTATAGAGAAAAAAGAACAACTATGCAATAATTTATCGATTCTGAATAAATAATATATCAATTTTTTATTTCTGATTTATCTCTTTATTTTTTCTCAATTGTGAAATAATTTTGTAAATGAATTTAGTAAAGCAATTTCACAAGAATATTTGTTAACTTACCGATAGCTTCGCTACCGTCACTTGTCTTGAACTTACTTAAAGTTAATAGATGCATTGTAATACCCTGAAATGAGTAATAAATTTCTAATTAGTAAAATTATCATGCGAAATTTTATAATTTCAAAAAAAAGAAAAAGACAATCTTAATATTTTCCTACAATAATAATAGTGTAATAATTGATAATTGTCAATAGATCACTGATCAATATTAATTGGATCAATTAAATGATTGCTAATTTATTTATTGACAAAATATTAAAGATTTTGAAAATTATGGAAGTCAGAAAAATTCACTGAAAAATTTAAGTCTCTAAAAAGTTTAATGTACCTGTTCAAGTAACATATCGAGCATTTCTGAATGTCCACGTGGTAAACACTTTCTGCACATTACCAAAACAATACTCTTAGCAGCCGCAAGCCTAAATTAAAATGAAGTACAATAATTTGCAAAATTTAATTTTTAAAATAAATTTTTATTTGAGCAATAAGATGTACAATAAACACGATGATATTGGCTTCGAAAAATATTGATTTAATTTTTGAAATTGAAAAAATTGAAATAACTTAACTAAATGGAAAATGTTCCATTGTAAATTCTATTGCTTTTTTCGGACAACTATGTGGTATTTCAATTCCAGAGATTGGTTCAAAATTTTGTCGTGTTTGTTTGATAAAACTGGAAATATCCATTAATGCTTCATCCTGTTCATAGTGTACCAACGGTTTATGATGTACGCCTTCACCACCAAAACCTACCCAACCAAAACGTGCTGATCTAAAAAAAAAAAACTTTGATCATTTTTGATTTATTTGTTATTTAAAATATTTCAATCAAAATTTTAATTCAATTATTGAAATAAAAATATCAATAAAATTCTAGTAACTTGTAAAAATTTTATAATTCCTGCAGAATAACTTGAAGCAGAGCAAAAAAAAAAAAATTAAAATTTGTAAAATTTTTATTTCATTAATTGTGGCACAATGATTACAACAACAATTATCTTTAATAATATTTAGTTCTAAATTCAATCAAATAAACATTTATTAATTTTTTTTTCGGCAAGCCTAATAATAAGCTTGAAATTCTTTGTGATTTTAATCATCATTAAAATAAATCATTTGTCACACCGTTGTTCTTGGCTTATTCTTTCTGCCATTCTTGCTATTTTCTCTTTATGATGATCGATGCATTTTCTTTCTTCAACAACAAATACAATATCATGATCGATGTCTGTTCTATCTTTCGTCAACCAAATCTTTTTTTCAGCATCCAAAAGCAAATCATCATCACATTTCACTACAATGAATTTTCTTCATTCAATTGATACTTACGTAAATTGGAATCATTCAAAAATGAATTATACTATATCGAAGTATAAACTTCATATAAACTATAAAAATTAATATAATATGTTTATTTATAAGAATACGGAGAAATTTCGAATTCTATCAACTGTTCAAATAACTGGATCTCTAAGTACTAATTTAATGTAAACTATGGAAATCACTATATATATTTGTTGGGCATTTAAATCACTGTGATATATTTATTGAGCAGTTAATGAAGTTGAATTCTATCAAATTCTTAGAACATTACTAGCAAATAAAGTAAAATTTTCATTAAAGTATGGAAAAAAAAGAAAGAACTAGAATGAGATAAATCAAAGTAATAGGAAGAATGAAAAAATCTAAAAAATATACGAGAAAATGAACGAATACTTACGGAAATGAACAGAAATAGTGTAAAAGAAAACAATCAAAAGAAATTAAAGATATTAATGTTTCCTTTTTTTTTTTTTTAATATTTATTTAAAAATAAATTAAACTGTCCGAAAAAACGGATAGGAATATGTTAAAATATTTGGATGTTTTAACTTATTGAATAATATTTATTGACTAGTAGTAATAATTCCTACTGAGCACTAGTAACTCTCATTGAGTATTAGTTAACTCTTACCGCATTCATGAGGTAATGTTGTAATGATTCCCGAATTTGAACATATTTGAAAATATGCTGCAATAGCCGTACAGTGTTGTTGCTTATCACCATTAGAGCAAATTTGTTCAAATGGCTTTGGACGTATCTTAATTTAAAAAATAAAATTATTCTAATAACATAAAAAAGTGGGCAATAAAAATTTTTAAGCAATTTTATCACGATAATAAAATTACAATTTTGCATAATATTTATTTAAAATATTTGTTCATAAATTTTATTTCCAGAAAAAAAGACTTCTCATAAATTTTAATTTTAATGAAAAAAATACATGATTAAAACAGGGTTGTAATGGACTGTCGGAACTTTCGAAATATTTCTGACAATGATCATCATCACGATACCATAAATCTCGAGCTTGATTCTCATAACATGCACTATTTACTGCCCAATGTTCAGCTAACACATTTAGCTATAAAAAGAATACAATAATTATTTTTTACTCATTTCTTTCAACATCGAAATATTTTCTTTGATCGCAAAAATTACGCTTTGATAAATTCAAAGATAAAAAAAAAATTAATCAATTATTGGAAAGTTTTCATGAATTATTCCATAAGTATACTATAATATTCATATTAAATTATCCAGAAGATATCTTAGGAAATTTTTATGTAATTAATTTGCAATTAAAAATTTTGAAATAACCAATTAAAGAAAAAAGCCATATTTTTTATATTTTTATTCTTAAATACTAATGTTAAAATTTTTGTACTTGAAAAATTTTTGAACAATTAAATATGAAATCAAAAAAGTTTATTTAATACCTGATCATTAGATGTACCATCGACTAGATCATGATCATTTGATGGTTCATTATCGTTCATTCCAAGAAGACCATTACTACGTCCATGCATTCGAGCCGGTAAAATAATTTCACAAATATCATATTGGCTATTACATTGTAAACGGAAACCTTCGTAAGTTTTCAAAATTGTCCAATGATCTTTTCGATAAATTGAGATTAAAATTGCTCCATCAATGCTGTCTACCATTTGCCATGGCATTGATACTGAAGCGCCATTTACTCGTACCTAAAACTATGGTTCATAGGAAAATATAACTGAAATTTATTAAGCAATAAAATTCGATTCATTAAACTATTAATGTAAAACAAGAAACTGAACCATTTGAAACATCAAATTATTCAGACGTATATATTTTATTAACTGGATATTTTTCTATATTTCCATTTATTGTAATTTTTGAGATATTTCTATTTAATATAATTTTCATAGAATACTGATAAATTTCAATTTTTTGAAGAAGGTTATGCAAGTTGTTGAGGCTATCGATTCAATATTAATTTTAATACATTTCATAAAAAAAAAAAGTGATTAAAATTAATCAAAAACTAAATTACAATGCCAGTTTTATGCAAAAATACTTCCTCTCCACGCAATTCAATTTTGATAGCATCCAAATGTCCATCTGGTGAGAATACAGCTAGTAGTGCAAAACGTTGGGTACGTAAATCTGACGCAAGAAGATATTCACAACGAGCATGAAATGCGAATACTTTTCCGTCAAATGATACGAAACGATTACCATTGATTATATAAGCAATGCCTTAATTTAAGAAAAAAATTAATTTTATTTTTTCTTCACTTTTACTATTAATTGATGAATTCAATAAATAATTAAAAATCAATTTTTTTTGCTTTTTTTTTTTTTTTTTTTTTTTTTTTTTTTTTTTAATTTTTAAAA
>JARVGP010000774.1:0-29993 GCA_029876185.1 Mansonella ozzardi | reverse complement strand
GAAATCAGAATCATTGAAGCAAGAACTTGAAATCCATTTAAAATCAATTCAAGCAGTATAAAGAGTTTATTCGATTAAATTCATTTCTGGTTTTTCATTGTAAAGATAAGAGTACAAGCCATTCATTCCCATTTAGAACATTAAATCCTTCTCCACAAAATATGTGTACATACGCGTATGCATCTGTCCACTTCTTCTCAATATTCAACGCAACTTGTTTAGGTTTTATTAGTATTTGATTTCTTTTTTCAATTATTTATGTATTTTCTACAATCTTTCAACTATCAGCTATTTCTGTATTTCTGTGTGTTTTTGTGATAAAATATTACGTACACAAAACTTACAAAACAATTGTGTTTTATCTGGAGCTAATGCGATGGACGCCAAGAAGTTTGCAACTGAAGAATTTCAATTTTGAAATCGCCATATTTCCATCTCTTATCAGTAATGACAAAAAATAATCGAAATCAGGAATTGAGAGATAATTTAACCATTCACAGTAATCTTAACAGTTTCCAAGGATTTCACTATGGAAAAGTTTATTTCATTCATCTAGGCTTGTTCTAACAACCAATTGCCTACTAGTAATTTATCAAGAATACTCGGAAACGGAGAGTTCACTATTTCCAAGATATTTTGCAGAATATGTGTCTGCAATTGGGATCTCATATAAAGGAATGTTCAGCGAACAGTTTTCCATTGTATGGATGAAATGTACAATCTTGGAAGTGGAATAACGAGGTCAGGCAGTGAACGGAGTTAGCTGAACTGGGCGCTTCAAACAAAGTTTAATAAAAGATGATAAAGGGCGACATATCTAATCTAAATGTTTCAAGTTTACCATACATCAACGTCTCTTGTCAAACTTTTAAGCCATTTAAAATATTTCTCACTTCTTTTGCTTTTTCACTTTTGTCGATATCACAAAAAAGTGAATTGCGAAAAGATTCATGGTTGGATCATATTTCATTTAAACCTTACATTCCAATTTTTTAAAGAAATGAGTCTGGTATATAGTTAAATCTTAACATTAAAGAAAATGAGTATCAAATTTCTGAAATTTGAAAGATCAATCATTTGATTTTGCAACAGAAAAAAAGCAATTTGGAATGCTATGGATAAATTGTCATAATATGAAAATAGATCAGACAAATACGGTTTCCACGCTTGCGGAGCATCATGACCGTCAGATAGCTTTAATCAAAATGACACAGTCGTTATAAAAAAGTAATGAATCAATAGAATCTGTAAAATCGTTTAAAAAAGTACTAAAACAAAAAAAAAACTCAGGAAATTCCACAAAACTTTACATCAGTAACTAATCTGTGAAAATACTGCATTAGATGGTAACATATCAATGAGAAATGTCCATGCTTTCGATAATATCATATTTAATTTCTTTTTGCTTCAGAATGCGAGTGGAGCCATCCTTGAATTTATACTCCAGCTCAATAGGCTCTGGTTGTGTACAGAACTGCGGGACTACAGGACCCTGAAAAGGCTTCATTTACTACAGAAATCAACAATTTATGTACGGCAATAAAATCATTGTAAATGATTAGTAAATCAAAATGCCATGAATTTCGTTCAATACACGAACTTTGTGACTTTGCGAAGACCAGCTTATATTCTGATCAATCCAGCAAGAGAAGCACCAGAACAAAAAAGAGGGAAACAGTGATGCAATTCCTGATTACATGTATCCTATCTCGAAAGAAATTCATGGAACAGGAAGAATAATAAATGACATATTTTTCCAAAAAGCTGAGATTAAGTTGCTTTGACGACGAAGAACGAAATTTACCGAAAACACAACCGGATGCTCAATTTTTCGAAGTCTATGCTCAAAATTGAATATGAAAGTTACCTTGAATAATGTACTTTCCGGCGTTATGATCACAAAATTGAGAGAATTACCAGAAGCGTTATCCCCATGCATGCCAGCTTCTAGCGCATGACGAACCAGAAGAACGGCTTCTTCTTGCTAAACACAGCACATTAAATTTTTCAATTTTTAACAAAGTTAGTAATAACAAATAATCAGTAAGTCCTTTGTTTAGCAGAATGAACATGGATATTGCCGAGCTGTAAATCGAAAGTTGAAAAAGCTATGACTTGCAAATGAAATAATATGTGGCAGGTTATGTGCGAGGATATAAACAGCAAAAGATTTCCCAAAATTAATTTTTACAGATATTAACATTATAATAAATCAGACTGTATAGTGATATGTAACACATCGCACTAAGGGTTTGTGAAAATAATATACTCAACTGCCTTTGAAAAGAATAGGAATGAAAAATAATCAGTTCTTCAAACTGAATGACATAAGCTCACCGTCATTCCACTTTTGAAATCTCGCTCTAGAATGGTTGTCGCAGCATAACTACCTGAGCCTTCGGAAGCAAAAGGTTTACTTTGTGTATAACCATTTGCTGAACACTGAAATATCAATTATTCTACTTTATCCAAAACCATGTTGGATTTCATTATCATGCTTTTGACATGAAAGAGAGCCTCTTTGAAGTTAAGCTTTTGCAAGTGATTTTTAACTATGATAAACTAACTGGCATAATCATGCAAAACAGAATCATAAAAAAAGATTTCGCTCAGTTGGTCTCTTCCATTGAGCTGAGAGAGCGCTAAATGAGGAAAAGTACCTCAAGACAATACTACAAGTCAAACATACCTGATATAAGTGCGGTCCAGTTGGATCAACACCACCAATCAATAGATATGCTCCAACATGACCCATATAGGAAAACAAATGCTGCTTGGCGCGCCGAAGTGCCGTAATTACTCGTGCCTTTTTTCCAGTATTCAGTTCTAGAAGCCGTAGTTGTGCAGATAACATTTTGGCTACCTAGAAACACGTTTTATTCTAGAATCGGCAAATTCTGACAGTATGTTAGCCAAAATACATGCATTCCATACAAAATTTGTGAATAATACATATTTTGCAACTGGAATTTGACTATGCGATACATGTAGTCTACTCAGAGTTTTCTAAAATGCAATTTATGCTAAATCGATCAATTTAATTCGACGAACATAGTTCGCTCTCCCTGAATGATATCTTCCCAATTTAACTAATGTTTCAGAATATGATTTATATGCTTTGCTCTTCTGAGTCGCTCATAATTCAGCATCATAATAAAGTACCCAGTAAAAGATGTGAAACTCTTGTCAAAAAAAGAAAACTAATTTTCAAAAATAAAAGACAACAGCATTAATTTAATATGTCTGATACCAACTTGATGTAAGTCAGCAGCAGTACCAGCACCACATGCATAGATCGAATCGGTCAGTTTATGTACTTTTTCACAATGTTTGTCAGCGACAATATTACCGGCAGTTGCACGCGAGTCAGCACCCATTACCAAGCCATCCTGAAAAATAAATAGACTAAAATAAAAAGCAAAATTATACTCGAAACTATAAATTGTAATAAAATATGCGAATCTTTGGAAACTTTTATCAATGATGCATCTTTCTGCCGCTAGATAAGTAAAAGAGAGACTTATCGAGTAGTGTAAATGAATAATCTAATTATAGTAGTTATCTATTTACTTTCATAATCCTCATCTTTATCATAGAAAACGTGAAGACAAATAAAATCTGAATACCTTGTAAGTGGCTGCAACAATAGTTGTACCAGTACTTCTCATCACTGGCGGCTTTACACCCATCGCTTCCAAGGCCATATTTCTGGCACAGTTTGAGAAATCAAATGCATCACCACAGCCAATATCAGTGTCAGTATGAAGTTCTTGTACCATTTTCGGACTAAAATATGCAGTATGCAACAATATCCTAGTAGAGAGCGGCAATCATAAAAGAATTTCGTCTACAGCACACCATTACAAATTTCGAGCTTTAGCTCTTCAAAGTATTATGTACTTCGGAAAAAAGGATTTGAAGATGAAAATATATCATAGAATTTTAAAATGAACACTAGATCTTTTTTAATTAAGCTTAATACTATACAATATTGATAAATAAAAATGGCAGATTTCGATCGCATTAAACAACTGCAGTGAATTAACAATGAATGTAATTTCTATTTGAATAGTAGTAATATATTAATCAATCACAACATTTTAGGCAACAGTTGGAATATTAAACAGTGAAACAGACTAACAAACAACCTGAAATGTTTAACAACAAATTAAATAGTCGGCATGTGTAACCTTATTAAACGCCATTCATTTATTGAAGATCAGTGTCAACTCTTAATGAAGGAGGTACGTTGAGCACGACGAAACTGTTAAATCCAACTACTCTAGTTTACTTAGAATGTGAAATAGAGCATCTGTGTAAGCGATGCACAACTCAGTCATGTTATGTCATTCATTACTCGTACACTTATCTGACTTGATATTTCTAAAAGCGAGAACTAAAACATTTCCAATGCTATACAGTCGGCACAGAGTAGTAATCAGAAATACATGCAGAAGGGAACTTTCCCCTGCAATATTTTGTTCTTTAATTTAAAAAAAAAAAAAAAACGAAACTATTAATGAGTATCACATTTGCTATAACATCATAAATTGATGATGACGAAGTCATAAGTATTTTTGTTTTTATACAATCTACATCAAAAATTCTGATCAAAAAAAGAAATATTTCAAACAAAAAAAAAAAAATTAATCAAAACAAAACTTTGATCACGACAAACTAAACGAATAAAATTAATAATCTGAAAATTAACCGCAACTTGTAATGACAACCCAATTAATTCAAATAGTTCTTATTTAAAAACAACCCGGTTAACATTGGTGAGTTTACAAACAAAAAAGCAACAAGAAATCAATTTAAACCGCCAGGCTAATAACAATTTTTTGCCATCTTTGTTTTAACTTTTAAAAGAAAAATCACGACAAACTTGAGTCTTGGTATGTTTACAGCAATAAAAACAATTTAATAACTCCATAATCTTTTAACAATTCAAAAATTGTCGAAAAATCTCCATTATACTCCAAGAATATATTTTGAATAATTTTTACGGCATCACAAAAATATACATAAGACAAATAGATATAACTTAGTGAGAGACAACGATTAACTTACTGGAATACAACATCTAAATCTTTTCAAATAAAAACAAGGATCTGAAATTTTAAAACAAATAAAATGTAAGCGGCAGAAACACCCATTTCCGAGTGAAAACAAAATTCAAATGAAAGTCACTTTCTCAATTTGAGTCAGATTGATATTCAGATATAAATTTAAAACTAAACTCCAGAATTCTAATAACCAGTCAAATTTCAATAACAAGCAAATCCAAATAAGAATTTTTTTTCTCTCGTGTTGAAACAAGGCTTAATTTTTTGAATCAATCTTCATCCTTAAGTCAGAATTCTCTAAAAGTATCAATTCAAAAGTCCTCTCATTTAACTGAGCTCTAATCTTTCACGATAAAATGCATCTTACAACAAAGATCACGAACAAAGAAGCAGAGAAGGAAAAAGGAACATTAATGGAAGCAATTTTTTTTTAAATTGAAAAATAGAGAACAAAGCAAAACACGTGACAGAACTAACTAAATGCCTGAGCAAAGTTTCAAAAAGGGTTTTAAATTAAGAAGTGGAATCAAATTTCTAAAAGGTTGGGTGATCCAAACAGTTTCATAAATTATGTTATAGTTTTTGAAATAAATCTATACGATAACTTCTTACAATATGTTCAAGTGTTACCGTTTCTAATATACCTCCAGCAGCAGTAAAGAGATAACTCGTGAGAAAAAAACGGTCATAGTTTCCATAGTAAAGTTGAAACTTTTAAATCTTGAATAATAGAAAGTGATGGTCTTATTTATGAGGCTAACACCATAGAATCATTAATCTACAATAATTTAGTAATTGCTATTCTAAAACTGACTTAAAATTTTATAAAATAAACCGTATACGCATGTCCAAAGTGGTGCACGAATATTAACGTACATCATCAAACTCCAAACTGTGACGGCACTATTTAGGAAGGAGTTTCATCACAATAATAATTATTAGAACACACAAATCATTATTCGAATAACAACACACAATAATAAGCTTCCCATACATATAAACATACAGAGGACAAAAAAGTGAACAATTTTATCGATAAATATATTGGGATTTATGATAACGATTTTCTTTCACAAACTGCTTCATTCTGAAACACATTCTTCCACCCTTTATTACTTACAACTTAATTTTACATATCCCAAAATTACAGACAGTTTCACCATATTATTTCAAGAAAAAAGAATTGATTTTTTTCATTCTGTCTTTTGACTATCATATGTTTCCAAGTTTCCCTATCAATTTTCGAAAAATTCCCTAAATTTCAGAGAGAAAAATACACCAATTATGGTGCATTTATCATTAACAAACTAATAACAAGAATGTCCGAACTATTTGTACTGCTCTCGGTCACTATCGTTCATCACCATCTCCATCACCCGCACTTGACATTACAAGACTTTCGGCTGGTACTACCGGTGTTGCAGCTGGTGCCGCCGCTGATGACGATGATCCGTTGGATGACCCACCACTTTCATGTAGCCTTAATTAGTTGAAATAAATAAGTAAATAAACAACCCAAAATTACTAAAAATTCGGATATATCTTGTTCCAAGATATATCTTTGTTAGTCTTAAATATAAAACGAAAGTAGAGTATTTTGTGACACGATAAAATTTATGGAGATCAAATTCCGACAAGGTCAAAACAAAAATTCATCCTGCTTTGCATATTTTTAGGAAAAAAATTATTTTTTTGGCTCATGAAGAAATACCGCTGTTAAAATAATTCGATAACTTGAACAAGTGTATAACTTCCAACTTTCTTTGTATGCCAATAACTTTCCTATTCGATTAAACAAGGTTCACGTCGACTTGATTCAAACAAGAAAACAGCAGAAAATTTCACCTGAGATGCGGTGCTAAACGCTTGAAATATCGATGGTCTAATGCAGAACTCAGAGTTATTCGCTGCGATGGTTCATATGTAAGCATGTCTGTGATTATATCAAATAATTCAATGTCCTCCGGATTGCTCGATTTCATATAACGCTAAAAATCACATCAAATAACCCGCAATAATCTGGCCAAAGAAAACTTCCTTTAAATATTCAAATAATAAAGAAAACGTCTATCTGTTTGAGCTTTGTATTTTAAAGCTTTTTTATGAAACGAAGCTGTCAAAAGCAATGGAAAACACTGAATGATTAAATATTTGAATAAACACTTAATCATTTGTTTTACCGTTTCCCAAATCTCTTTACAAATAATTATATCATCATGTAATGAGTAAACCACTCAGTTACCTTTTCGAAACTTATGATGCTATTGAAATTATGGACAAAGAAGATTTATTAAACTTAAATACTCCCTGCAAACAGTGCAATGCAATTACTGACAAGTCTGTACTAGTTATGTATCCCGGGACTACATGAAATAAGCACCTTCTTGCTTTCATAATTAATACTTAACAGCGGTTTCTTACTGTAGAATATATTATCTGAACCAATCAAGAACACTTTCCAACTTCTTAGACTCTGATTCAACCCTTATTATTTCCAGGCCATAAAGGAATTTATGCATGTTCAATTAAATGAACTAATACTGACTTAAATAAAACGATGAAAAACAACTGAATTAAATAATTTAGATAAAAATTAATAGGCTTACGGATATTTAATATAATATCGCTCAAATTTTATAAAAAGAAGGAGGATGAAGGAAATTCTTTCAACTTGTAGTTCGTTTGTTTGAAATTGGAATAACGAAAAAAAAAATCTAGGATCGGAATAATAAAGTCTATAAAGTAATGGTCATCGCTTTTCTCATTTTTTTACTTTTTTCATTAAGTTTCTCTTTTTCAGTATCACTCCTTCTGTCACTTTCCTCCGCCAGTATTTCCATTAGGCATAATTTCAGTGGGAAGCTTCCAGAATCTTCGAAATGTCTAACAAATTGGAATGAAATTTTAGTATGGAAAAGGTAGAAACAGACATCTACTGATAGGAAAATTAACGGACAAATGTTCTAAAAGAACTAGAAGAGAAGATGGGACAATTTTTTTAAATTCACAAACCATATAACTATTCTCCTTCTCTTCTCATCACCTCACCAGAACAATGTTCGATGTTATCATAACAAACACGTGAGAAACAGAGATGCACGACTTGAAAGTATGCTGCGAACCACAGTAAACCACGGAAACAACAGAAAAAATTTGAAGATGTATATTATTCATCATTTAGTCAAGTTTAAAGAATTTTTAAATTCTGTTCTCAACTTCTCAAAACATCATCTCCAATATGCAAGCCTGTTCATCCTTGTCGTTCAATATCTCTTTCTTGGAAAATCAGGAGTAAAAACAAGAGCAAAGTTTTTTATTTTTCAAAATTCCGCCGAAAAAATGCTTTAGTCATTGAACAACTGCTTCCCTTAATTAATCCTCTAAAAGATTTTGGGAACGTGACAAATCGGTTGTGGAATTAACTTTTTCTAACAACTAACTTTTCTAAGTTTTTCTAATTCTTTTATGAGCATAAAAAAGGAACTGTTCCCACTGCAAGAACAGGTATGGTCGGCTGCTAAACTCCGATCATTCCTAGGGAAATTGATCGAAAGTAGCCAAGAAGTCGCCAGAAATCAACTCCCTAGTAGTGGGAAGGCAAAGAACTCAGATGAATGTAAGCCTCACAAGTTTCCACACAACACTAGAGGAGAAACATCTGCCCTGGTTGCAATCAAGCAGCCTAATTTAAAATGTCAAAGAGCTGTTACCGATTCAAAAAAAGTTACAATTTGGAAATCAGGGAGATCCTGTGCCACGAGACAATTTTTCCCCCAATAAGATATAAAATTCAGTAATAAGAAATAATATCATATGACCATCGATAAAGTTTGCGAAATAAATAAGCAGTGATGCATGCAGCGGGAAAAAATGAATTTGCACATGAAATTTGACTAACAGATTTGAAATTTTGAAAAGAATAGGTTTAATGAACAGAAGGAAAATTCCTACCGATAACGGTTTGCAGTTATCTCTGACGTACTGCCCTGCTTGTGTTTTTTCATTCCAGTCTAATCGTCCATGATAAAAGTATTTCGTTCTGTAAGTGAAAACACAAGATAAGTGCAATCTATATCAAAAATAAGTAAAGGCCACATTTATGTTCCATCCATTGAACTGCACATTATACCAACTACTCTATCTACTCTGTTCTAGGCCTTGTCAATTTATACATGTTTCCAATTTTTGTTAGCAGCAATTTTCTGAAAAATAATCCGCCTGAACTATGGTTTCCCCTGTTCTAGGCATATCACGGTATAGTGAGTTGTGTAAGGATTTTAACACTCCTAACTTTATTATTTATTTTCCTTTGATGGTCATTGCAATGCTAGCAGATTTAGAATACAATGGTGAAAATTAATGTTTAAAAATCCTGACAAAATATTAATGATCTTGACTGATACCAGAATTAAACAAAAAAAATCTATGCACTGGTCTCAATAAAGTGAAAAAATTGAAAACGAAAATAATACTATTAACAAGACATACTTAGATTTCCTGCACATTCGATAAGGTAAAGTACCCAAGATTCTTTCCATCATTGCAAGATGCTCCCTATTATCATGCGTTTGGAATAATGTGATACCGAGGTAGAGCTCGAACAAGATGCAACCAATAGACCAAACATCACATGGTTGAGACCATCCTAATTCTGAAATATCAATATGCAATGGACAATTACTGTTCCTGAAACAATACAGTGCACACTCAAAACTTAAATCTTCCAATCAACATCTTTTCAAAATTCTAATGTAACAATTCTGTCACTTCATCCACACTAATTATAGATGGCAAAATGTCCAAGGCAGGATCAAAGTGTTCATCATACAGTCATGTATTACATGTTACTGTTGAAGGAAATGCTTATTTTACCATCATTCTAAATCTGGCTAAAGATGGGAATATCATCATTAAAAATGTTGGAAATTCATGCAGACCAAGTTAAATAAGTTATTAGGTTAAATAATTTATTTATTGATATAAAAAATTTATATCGTACATAAAATATAAGGTGAGATGGCTATGTCGTTTTGATATATATCTCAGTCTACCATAATGAAATATATGATGATTTCAGTAGACTCCAAAAATAATGCCTCTATAGGTGCTTTGCAGAAAAGACTATGTTGTCCACTAAAATGATAAGCAAAAGTTACATCATTTCCGGTTTACCAAGCATTACGATGAAGAACTAAGTTAGGTGAAACTATCCATCATTATCATTTAAAATTTTCATAATATGCAATGATGCAAATAAAAGCATCATTAAATATTATGAAAAGATATATCTGAAGCAATGTGATTCTATCAAATTCAACTGAATTGAGTAGTTTTACAGCTTGTAATTTATTATATGAAATCCGTATTAGGCAAAACCTGAACGAAGAGGAACATTGGATATAACATATCTGCTACAAGCAGTAGTGAAAAAAAAAAGGCTAAAACCTAGAATAACTTCAGGTGCTCGATAGTGCCTTGTCGAAACAATTGTCGAATGATGTTCATGATCAAATGTCGCTGAGCCGAGATCAATCAATCGTACGCGTGCGTCATCGATAATTCGTACTGGCCTTTTTTTCTTTCCATCCTCGACCACTCTGAAAAGATTTAACTGTATTAGCTTCTCGTGAAATGACTTCTTTAATAAATCAATCTTTTCTTTTTCAAATAAAAAAAAATAGGATGATAATTTCCATTTTAAAGAAAAAAATACTGCAGTGGTAACTGCTTGGATAAATATAGTATGCTTGAGCTAATGACAAAAATGTACGAAAGTACAACGTACAACTGCATTAACAATCGTGAAGTAAACACATCAATTGACTCAGCACAGTACATGGCTCTATTACAATTTAATTTAATTATTGTGATCTTTGAATAAAGCTTTTCAAAAATAGATTTACTAGCAGTGTTCATGATCCATCAGCCACCATTAATTATTTTGAGGATCTGTGACGATAACTGTAAATGTAACCTGCCAACTAAATTTTGAGTTGTCTTTAAATTTCGATTTTTTTTATTGAAGTTCAATATGACTGGACCGAGAAAACTAAACCTGTAGCTACTATTGAGAAACAAAATATTTTCGGGCTTGAGATCCGTGTGCGTTAAGCGATTATCATGCATAAATTTTACTGCATAACATAACTGATAAGCTATGTACCGCGCTTGCTCCATCGGATAAGCTTGGTAGTTATTCGCTTTCTGCAAAAGTTATTGGATCACGAATCGTAATCCAAATTCCAAAAAATGTAGGAACTAATAGTATAATTTGAACAATCAGAATAAATTCGACCTTTGAAAACGATTATCGTTTCTAAATCACAGTTTTGTGATTAGTGCAGCAGACAAAATATGCTACGATGTAAAAGATATAATACCACATTATCCTACAATATCAAAATGATGTCTGAATGTGCTTTTGGCTTACCATGAAATCAAAAACACTAAGGCCAAGTAATTCGAACAATAAGCACACATGACCATGATAATCAAAATTATCAAGCAGCTGTATCACCAAACTGGAAAAAAATTAAATTTTTTAGTTTTATAGTGTACTAGTACTTACATAGATACATCCATATATATAAAGAAAAGGGAGAAAATTATTACTCACAATTTTCCATTTGGATCTTTCTCTTGTAATTTGTTTAGCACATTAATTTCAAGACGTGCAGCTTCCCGATATTTGCTTACATTTTTAATAACTTTTAATGCAAATTGTCGACCACCTTTAGTACCATCTTTAACTTGCACCACTTTGCCAAACGTTCCTTCACCCAATGTACGTACTATTTCATCTAAAATAAACAAGAATAACTCGTAATGTTTGTTTTTCTTTGTTTCGAAGTACTGAAATGAAATATAAAATGACCTAACAAAGGGAAATTCATGACTGGATCAAAAAAAAACGTTTTGAAAAAGAGTCACAATGAATTGAGTATATGGAGAAATGAAGAAGTGATAGCTGGTAATGGAAAAAAAATGGAAAAAAATTGACAGATTAGGTAATGGCGATGGAGAAATGAAGGTTAGATTGGAATTTCATAATAGCAGATTTCTAACATATCATATAATTTCATCAAATTCTCATCAAAATCCAAAAATTTAGGGCATAAATCAATTTAAAAGTTACTTGAATTTAATGAAAAGTAAACATATTTCTTCACGGAGATTAAGGAAAATTTATGAACGACAGCTCAACAAACTTTTATGAAATCTAGGAGGTTTATTATTCAAAATCAATAACACACATTTTCCTTGAATCATATCCCCATCCTGATAAATCAGATGCCCATCACGGTCATCCTGCACTGGCCGCGGAACCGAAGGTGCAACAGAACTTGATGGTGTTTGCCCAGCTCCAGTTACATGTGACTTCGATGATGATGCTGGTTGTATGCGATCAGAACGATCACTCTGAAATGTTTGGAATACTGTAGTGCACTATCGATATATGATTTTAATTTGTAAATGTAATTTAATTATCCTAAAAAGTCCAGTTCTTCTGCAATAACTGCATTCTGAGCGATCTAGAAGAGGAAATTAAAAATAATAAAGTTGCTCCCGCAATTTTTGTATTCTGCATTTTTATTGTTTTAGAAAAACTGCTGAGATCAGTCCGTGTGATTAAGAAGATGATGGCTTTCTTTTTACAACTGGACAACTTAATACCTGAAAGTTTGTCGAAAAAATTGCAAGATAAATTCAAAATATCCTATTGTCCATAAGCTTCGCTTAAACCGCTGGAAACTTGGATATGGAGCAAAAACGGCAAGAAGTGAATTCTTGGATTTTGAGTGATCTTACATGCTGTCAAAAAATGAATAAAATGAGACAAAATAACTTTCAACGAAAAATTGTTATAGCTCAGCCATCCGCCTTATTTTCTTCTCTCAAAATAACCAACAAAAATTTGGTTTTCGCTTGTCAAACATACTGGAAAACAATCCAAAGTAATAGTGAGAAATAAAGCAGAACTAAAAACACGAATAATGAACAAGAAGATGCTGCTTTCAATCTGTGATGATAAATGAACTTGCCTTTCTCCATAACTCAAATGACCTACCTAATACATCTATAACAATGCGTGAATAATGGTAAGTACAAGACAACTTCAAGAAAGTTAACAGAAAAAGTGAAGACAAGCAAAAGTCAAATATTTAGGATCGTCCGTACCAGTCAATCAATCTTAAACCAACAAATCTGATGGCCAGAATTTCGGTTACCAGCAAAGACGGTTTTATGTAGGGCTAGTTATCAAATAGTACCATGTGATATAAGAGCATCATTTTAAAATGAAGATAAAAGATCAACCCTTCTATCCTCTCGTTGTACTCCAGAATTATCGCAGAAAAGATCCTTTATTAGCAGATTAATGAGAATCAGATAAACTGTAAGCTGGGAATGGAAAGTGCAGGTTAATTAATTCAGCTTTGAAACAAATTTCAGTGTCATGTACACCACCACATTTAATGATGTCGAACGAAACTTGGTGAAAAAATGTAATTTTCGGAACTGAGGAATTTTTGGAGCTAAGATAATGCAATAATTTACGACGGTATATCTTCCAGTAAACGAAAATTTTCTAATTTTACAATAATTTTAAGGCATTTCGATTCTGATGCTCATGGATAGGATAATTCACTTATCACATCTACAGCAAGCGGTGAACACTAAGAATTAGAACGTGAACTGCTTAAATCGTCTACAAACTATTTTGATTTGACTCAAATGGAAATCCAAGCAGAGATATTGAATGAACAAATCATACTCTAATAAAATGAATAATCTTCCATTTGTTATATTTCTCTACTTTTCTTCCAAAAACACTGATGATCTGATAGCTCTTCCTTAGGCTTCTACACCTACTTGATAAACATTTTAAGAAATGATTTCCTATTCGTGAACGTCAGGCATCTTTTGCAACACTGTCACAGGAAGCAGATATTTTTTTTAACGGAAGCGAATTGTGACGGAAATTAAATGCTGCGGATATTCTGAATGTTTACCAGGACGGACTGATGCACATTGACCCACCAAAGACTGTATCTTTGTATCAAGGGAAAACGATACCGAATTGACAGCGGCATGATTGAAACATCGTTCTTTTTCCTTCCGATCAGCTTTTGCAATAATTTGATCCACTTTTGCACTAACAGATGGTGGTAGCTGAAGGGCTGCAAGCAAAGAATCATGCGGAGGTAATCTGGATGATGATTTTGGTTTTCGAATGGAGTGTGGTGGTACCAGGGCAATTACGGTAGGTTGCGGTTCTCCTTTTCGAGATTTCCGCTGTCTGGTATTATGATTATCATTGACTGCGTTTATATTTGGTAACTGTTGTGATATTGGCAAAACTGGTATCACCATTTCACCAACACCACCTCGTTTCGTAACTTCACCCGCTGTTCTAACTGCTTCTGCATCACCTCTTGCTCCAGCAACAGTTAAAGCACCTGAACTGTTTGTTCGTTTAGCAACAGCTTTTCGTTCGTGCTCAGTCTGCAGTGGCCCGAGTGTTAGGGCTGAAAAAGCAGCTGTAACAGCTGTAACCATATTCTGAGCCTTCTGTTCAGCCGTTCGTTTCTCTTCTCTTTCCTCTAAGTTATTGCTTCCTGACGGTAAATTGACATATTCTCGATGAAAATCCTTTCGATTGCTAGCACTACTCTCCTGGTACTTTGGACAACCTAAGAAACGTCGCTTAATGAGCGGTGTTTCGATGGTAGTTGTTTTAGACAACACAACACTACGAGAAGCCAAATTACGCGGTTGGATCATGGAAGTAGTTGGCGGAGTAGGAGCACGAGAGGCAACTTCTTGCAGAGTTTCTCCTTCTTCATTCACATCTAGGATAGCGTCATCCGAAGAATTAACTGTTACTTTACCTTCGTTCATTTCGAAACCAAAAGCACTTGATAACTTCTGGTTACCTTTATGTCTCACGTCCTCACCTTCTTCACCTTTCCCAACTATGGATTTTGTCAGTTCTCTAGAAATCACTTCTTCTTCCTTGAGTTTTGATTTTTTTAACATTAATGAGGCGAATTCCTTCCCGGTTTTAGCCTTCGTTGTTGAATCATCAAAGGAAGCCGCTTCAGGTATTTCAGCAATCGGTGCTGCATGGATAGAAAGTGCAAATGAAGGTGATGGTTTTTCTGGAGAAAAAGGCCTTGATAGGCCTTCCCAACGATTGTAACTTCGATATAATATTGGGTCGGACAAACAACGACGCAGACTAGCAAAAAGTTGCGTATTACGTCTTCTAGACACGTAATTTTTATATTTTCTCTTTCGTGGAATTACCACGATCGGCATTCGCCGTATGTTGTCAAAACCACGACGTGGCATATTTATGAGTTGCTGCTGCGCCGGCGGTTTCGACGACAGTCCGCTGATAAAATAGGGTGGATGCGGAAATGGATTGGAGCGTAATGATGGAGATATGGATAAACTGAAAGAGTAAAGTGAGGATAGGTGATGAATTGGTGACGGTACTAAGGTGGCGTGTTGCGGGATCCGGTGCGAATAATAGTGCTTAATTACGGGTGTATGAGCTGATAAGTCCAACGGATTGGATACTTCCCGAGATTCCGGCTCCGTAGGATAATTAACCGGTTGCTTAAGCTGTGTTAGCGGCAACCGGCAAAAGCCATTCAACGGATATTGTGGGAACACAGCAGTCAATGTCGGTGATTTTGGTGGTGTTTGGACCCACTTGGAAGGGGCCAATGGGGGTAGAAGATGGAAGGATGAAATATTGGCTGTTTAAGATTAAAACCACCACCGCCACCGCTACCGCCACCACCACCACCGTTACCACAACCAGTACCGAATGCAGAAATAACAATGTCACAGCACCAACTTTCTACTGGCCAGTTATCCAGAATTAATCTCTTCCATGTGATAATTCACACTTGCCGTAAATCGAATTAATGATGATAATGACGATAGTTTGCGGACAAAACAGTAGAGCAATGATAGAAGTACTAGTAATTAAATCAGCGTAGAATTAGAACGGCACGACACAATATCTAATACAGCAAAGTGATCATCCACACAAAAATATACCAGCAACAAGAGCTGATTTCAAAAATAATGTAAAACCAAGAGCAAGGAGCCAGTAGTTGAGTTTGTTGATTAGTCGGTAGATGGATTTAGTAAGCAAAGAAACAGGAAGAATGAAACTGCTGCACCTACTATTGCTGTTGCTATTGCTCAGGGAAATTGTTGCTTCGAATCAAGAATAAAGAGAAGTCCTCATCGGATATGACAGCCGCGTTTCCCTTAGCTTTCTAACTTTCAGTGCTCGAAATTCTGGTGAAGATCCGAATGACGATGATGGACGGCTGCTTAATGCTGCTAACTGCATAACGCTTACGGGTAATGTACGGTGGTAGATGCTTAGCTCCCAGCCCACAAAATCTGTTGCGTTTTCCTCAGCAATCTGTTGTACATCACTCCTACTCTCCTCCCTCTTTTCCATCTCACTACCTCGAACATCACGAACATACCGAATCTGATAACATCTTTATTTCCTATTAGTTCCGTTGTCTTCAACCTCAATTTCACTTCCATTTCAAGCTCCAAGAAAATATACATATCCAGATATGTCCTGATATATTCAACTAGATATTTTCTGAGCTTCATCTCCATTTACCTAGCTAAATCGCCACCTCCTCTTCATTTCTCTCTTCACTTCTTTTTTCTTTCCTATTATAGTTCAAAACCTTTTGAAGATATACTTGTATACGTACTCAAATATATATGTAATGAAAAATAAATTAACGGAATATTCCATGAAATAAAATTATTACTGAAACAGTTAATAAAATCAAACGATAGATAGTAAATACTGAAAGCTTGAAATTAAAAATGCTATTTTAATTTAACTGAATCTATTTCCTTATAATGTTTAGTGAAAGATATATTTATATAAATAAATATAAATTCGTGCACAAATACATCTTTAAAAAGTTAAACTACTTGAAAGATTAAAAAGTTTCGATAGCTGACACTTTTCTAGCAATTTTCTATAACTGAAAAATTCCATTTAGAACCATCTTTGGAATCACTGAAAAACTCATTGCATTTAATACCAAACAAATTTAACGGTATCTTATAAAATATGAGCAATAATCCCCTTTAATCTTGCAACTTAACGTTATCTGTTTTCTAACACATCACAGATCGACTAATGTGATCTTTCTGTCTAAATCTTTTCATACATGAATTCTTCTTTTTCCCTTTTTTCTTCTCACTCTTCCTCGTCAAAGACAAAAGTCAAGAAAACTGATATACAAGTGTTACAGAACAACTCATCTCAAAGTAAAACATAAAAGCTGCTAATTATTTCTGAACTGTTACAAAAAAATAAAAGGAAGAAGTAAAAGCCTAAAAATCATGATTTAGAGAAAAAAGACTAAAAGGACTAATACAAAACAAGAAGCAAAGTATCTATTAGCATCAGCCGTTGAATGTCAAGTTCGTTATTTGTTAATAATATTTTAAATTAAGGCAAGCCATCTTGATATTTAGTTATTTGCAATGTTAGAAAAGTATGGAAGCAACTGGAAAAGAATATTATTAGTAATGTTACGTTCGCTACACATCTTACGCCACACAATAATAGAGCTAAGCGCAATAACATAGAACATTTCAATGCAACAATAGTTTTCAGTAATGAGAGGTAATGAATATGAGAACCAAAGTCAAACATCCGGGTAATGCAGAAAATGAACGAAAATACAAATTAAAGTGATGCTACAATTCTACTTTCAATGAACAACTATTTATTGGCATCAAAATAAAATCATTCCAAAAACTAAGATTTTTTCATTAACTCCTTCCCATGCTCAATATTCGGAAATGATGTCTAAAAATCTGAAGCTCCTTTTCCAGTCTATTCAAGACCTATCTTTCGATGCCACATAATCATCAAGCACTTCATAGAACCTATCCTGGATATCTTATTGCAAATATTTTTCACTGAAGCCAAAACAGTTTAAATTTCTTACAAGCTTCAAGTAAGCCAAAAAAAATTTTCATTTTTTCGACTAAGATTGATTTATTACAAAAAGATCACGCAAAGATGAAATTTCTTTTATTTTTTGCGGTCACTAAAAAACCGCAAAAAAACTCTGAATAACATTACTCAATTTTTTTTTTTTTTTCAAAGCATTTCAAAGCATTTTTATCAAAAAATCCGTGCTTTGAAATCTTGGAACTTCAATTCAGTTAGCTGAATGGAACATTGCTTTATAAAAAATCATAGTCGTTTAAACACAGATACTTACTTACCGCAAAAAATAATTCCCAATTATCATAGAACCAATTCAATTTAATCTTGACATTAAACAAATCTCTATGAAGCTATCAACCAGTCCAGTCTTGGATAAAATACTATAATTCTTCAATAAAAAAAGTATTAGACCTAATTACCTTTTTTTAACCTGTTTTCGCTATTTATTATTTTTCAACAATTCAGAATACAAAAACTGTTCAAGCATACCTTATTTGTTGCGATGCTATTACGTCAATGTAATCAATTCTTGAAAGAAGGACATATTGCTAACCATTTTTCAATCATTCATTGCAATCTAGCAGCTGCTGTATCACGCAAGCTGCCGATAGTAAACTTAGTAAGATGAAAAGATGCCACTAAATCATAACAGCAAATTGTTTCGAAAAAGTGATACGCATATTTCAATTGATGAATGAGAAAATCGCCAATATAATACAGAAGCATCGAGTTATATAGAGCTATAGCCTTTCCTATCATAGATCTGCTGCATAATAAAGATATTTTAAATATCGATCATTTTCGGTTGATTAGTTGATGCTGTTAGTAAAAAACCAAATAGTTACAGAGAAACAATGAACCTATCGCACATGAAAAATCCACCAAACCTTTCCCTTCTTCTCACGGGATGTGATGTTGAAATTTAGTGAGACGGAAATGAGAATGTCGCTTTTCTTGATGGCTATAAAACTTGAAATATCATTTAATACTATGTACTTGAACTGAAACAAAAATGCTCATCGATTATTTGCAATCCTTTAAAAAAAAAAAAAAACGAATCACAACATAGGGGCTGTCAAAAAAAAAAAAAAAAAAAAAAAAAACACAACAAAGAGCTATTAAAAAAACGAATCACAACATAACATATTTCGCTTTTCACTTATTAATCGTAGATTTCACTTTTTAAGTAGTAAATCCTCTACCAGCTCATTATTCATTTCAACAAGTCTTACAAAATCGCATTGAATACACAGTTATATGCCCCTTTATCCTATTAACTTCTCTATAACATTATGGATAACAGAAAATTTGTCCTACTCTGGCCTATATAACGTGCCGAAACGTTCCTAAATTACACTATTTCCGGAAGTAGATATCAATCAATTTCAAAGAAACGGTCCACTGGAATATATTAAATGTTGTAATGTGGTGGACTCAATAATTTGAAATTCTAGAATGAATGGGAGAAGAAAAAGGAATGTTACAAAATTGCCTTTGATAGTATACCTTAATTAAACTCAGACAAAGTTTCCCGGACTTAGGCAAGATGAGAAAACCAATTCTATAAAGTGTAGCCGTCATCGGTTCCCCTTTCATGCGATATTTTTGCGACACCACATGCTATCACAATAAATGCAACCTTCAATGAACTTCTGTTTTAATTCCGGAAAATCACAGCCCACATTTATTTTAATATCATCATTATCGATGGTTAATAGAATATCATTCTATCCGATACAAGTTACGTAGGACTGCTATTATTATTCCTCCCGACTGTTAGTTGTAATACTCTTGCATAAAATGCTAGACGATGTGTAGCACAAATCCTATAATCTTCTCACAATGAGGTTATACAAAACTTCCCCGATATGTCATTATGTAGAATCTCTCCAAATGTTTTGTTATTAAAACTTAGTACATACTGCTTCATTCTGGAATTTAACTTGTCAAACAATTACTAAAGCTACAACATATTAATTTTTTAATACGATATATCCAAATCCATTGTACACTACAACATGTATGCTTTAAAAATATCGCAGCTTGAATCCAAAATTACTTATATGAGCTAATATAACAACACAATCGTTTTTTTTTGCTTCTTCCTTAAATATCTTGCCTAAACTCTCAATATAAATATAAAAATCATCAATAAATGGTAAGTAAAAACCTTTAAATTAACACCTCACTGTCGCTCAAAGCATAGAGATAATTGTATAGTATCCCGAAACATGTACTAGAAAATACTAAAACATACTAGGATGTTGAAGAATATTATTCTCACTCATGGCACACTGTTAAATTTCACTTGCATTAATGTAATTCATTTTGAACTCCTCACTGTATTATCTGTTTGCTGAGCTATTTCTATTTTTTTCAATATTTTCAATATTTCCTTTAACGTGATATTTAGTGCGATCAACAAAAATCGCATTCCCACACTTATATATTTGTACATCCTATTATCAGTCCTACATGCTATTTTTTCTTTCGCGACATACTAAAGTGGAAAACTGGTGCTCTCCACAATAATTTATCAGTCGGTAAAAATATCGATCAGTAATGCAGGTGATAGTGGAAAGATTACACAAGCTTTTACCGGATAACTCCTACATATTACATACGCTGAATCATAAGCCTGAAATCCTTGACTTATTTCCAAAATAAAGCAAACTTACGAAATGATCCGAATTTTTTTTATTCCACGATCGTCTACGAGCTCGCCGATTGCGTGATTCATTCCGTCGATGTCGTTCCGAACTATTACGTGGCCGTTTATAACGATGATCAATACTGCTAGAGGACCGTTCAATACGACGTCGACGACCGCCACCCATTTCCACGTAATATTTCGCCTACCGGTTTTCAAATCCTTGGAACGATAAATATAAAAGTACCCAGCGCTGCAATTAAATTTTTTTTTCTAAAAGAAACAGTGGCTGATTAGAAAGAATGTAACACAGTCACGAACAGCTACCACATTTTTTGAATTATCATTAAATAGCAAATACGACATGTAATAATCTTTCAAAAAACTATTCTGCAAATCGCTTGATCATTCGCTTTTTTATCATTAATACCACCTGCACATGATTCCAATAAGCAATTGGCTCATCAACTTTTCAGTTCCAAAAAAAAAAAAACTCAGACTTTCAATATGACATACAAAGCGCAGTGCCATATCAAAGTTTTTTAACAGAAGGATTTTCAGTTTCACTTAAATAATTTTGATGCCAAAAATAAAAAAGATAGAAATAATTTGATTATTTCTTGATAAACTGATTTTCACAAAAGAAGATCTAAATATATCAAATTAATTACACTTTGTTTGGTACTACTCTCTCTATAAGTAAAGTTTTTATTTACTTGATGATTTAGCAATAGCATATAACGGTCAATGATAACAACTCTTAACCATTACATATATCATAACTCTTGGTAACGTTCACGCATAAATGATTAACAAAAAAGATTCCTTCAAATTTGTATACTAATAATTTTGCCCACCCATTAATTGCTAAAATATTAATGTACGTAGAATTGTGTCTAATACAAAGAGAGAAAGAAATAAAAAAAAAAAAAAGAGAAACGTAACGCTAAAACTTTCCGAAATTTCAAATTTAAATTTTGAAAAATTTTCGAAATTCAAAAGCAAAATTTGTATTATTTTTGAAACAAAAATACCCCTGCATGTGTATACCACCTGATAAAACTTAGTCACTTACTCCCCCGCAATTTAAACTTAAAACTCTAATCCAACCAACAAAAGCAGTACAATTATACACACGTTCATACACACACACACACATAAACACACACAGACACATTATGTATGTTATGTACGTACACACCGCATAGAACGGTCAGTCCTGTTTACGGTGCCAAGTTGCTACATCAGGACTTCAAATAGTTATTGCAGCACTATGTTCGATTATTTGCGATCCTATCTAAGGAAGGCGCATTTTTGCAATCTCTCTCTGACGTGAGATACGACATCCTCACGCTGTTACGTCTCACCGTCATCATCATCATCATCGTCAACGCAAGTTTAGCTTCGTCAACGGAGATTCGGAGGGTTTCATTCACATTGGATGAATACATTAAGCTTGCGCAGTGAATTTTTCAAGTGAGAAACAGCGTGTCTGCGCAGAACTATCCCACCCAACTCCTTAGTTGCAAAGGTTTAAGGTCTAATAAGCTTGGAAAATCTTCAGGTCGTAGATTTTCATTAGGATACCTTTCTCTTAGATTGATAGCCGAATCGAGTTCAAAATCTTTCTTTAGGGTTTAGAATAAAAGTTCCTCTCCTAGATGATATTACCTAAAAAGCTAACCGGGTACATTCATTCTATTCGTGGATACACTTCGCCCTGACCCTTTAAGTTAGTATTTGTTTGGCATGGCAAAATCCTGCCAGAGGCACATTTCATTGCCAGCATAGCTCACAAGCTCACAAGGATCCACACAAGCTTTTTCTCACAACAAAAGAGGACAGCCATAAAATAAATAAATGGAAAGAATGGAAAGAAATTAAGCAACCGACAAGTTGCTGTCGATGCACGTCAGAGACGATATGAAAGGCGCAGATATCGTTTTCTTATCCACAAATGATGCGATATAACCGTTTCGAGAGTTTAAATAAATGTTTCTTGAAGACTTTGAATAATTATGCATTAAAATTATGCAAATTTTAATGCGCAAATACCGATTTACCCCATACAGTCACTTTTATGACTATTAAATTTGCATATTTTTATCGTTGTGCTTCCGGAAATTTGCAAATTGGTACCTTTTATTTTTTTTTTTTTAATTCAGGGCGGTAATTTTTTAAGGGAATTTTTCCTGTGCAGTATAATTATGCTGTTTGTTGGTATTTCTCGATAAAGCAACCAGTGCACTTTATGTCCATCCTTTCATTTCAGGATGTAAATGGTAGTTTGTACTTTTTTCGATATTTCTGAAAAAGTTTGCTAAATTATTACCATTAATTGATTGCAAAGCAGTCAAGAGTGAAACGACAATGTTAATTGATTTCGTTTCCTTTTTCTTTCATCAATTAAAGGTAACAACAAATTTTGTAACCTCAAGTTTATACCATTTTGTAATCTTCGAAGTAGCATGAATGAGGCTAGTGGTTTTCAACCAATGCAAGAATTAAAAATATGCGCCGCGAGGTGATTTATAGTGGTGATTTATACAAGCACATATAAATATATATATATATTTTTTTTTTCCTATTGGAAACATAGCCAGGAATCAATTGGAAGCAAGTGATAATATGCATGTAGCTTGAGAAATAGCACTGGTTTTAAATTCCTAACTTGTTAAAAGGGATACAAGTTCGAATATTGAGGAAAATCAATGATGTATTCTAAGTTTTAACTGACATAATAAAAATTTGATTAAAGTTTGTACTTTTGAATCTTGCGGTCGCTGCCGTGAATAAAAAAACTAAGGTAGTCCCTAAGGAAAGATTTGGGAGCAGTAACTTAGATAAATGCAAAAATAAGTGCGGTCAATATCATCACGATTAGCATCAGAACTATTAGGAACAACTATTAGCATCAGCCACGGTTATGTTATCATTCCATATCATTAATTACACGTGAATCTTTACTGATGGCGTCAGAAAGCAAATTCAGACATACTGATTCAGCAAATCCTTCATGGATATTATTAAGATACTTCTTTTTCAAAATGAATTCTTCATGTTGAAAAGTAAATATTAACATTACTGTTAATATTGACCTATCATATAGTTCACTTACATAAATTATAGATCGAAAGCAAACAGATATCTAGAAACAGATAACAATACTTCGAAGACGTCATACAACTAGTTGTTGGGAGTTCTAGTGAAGAGGTGCTCTGCAACTCTTTATAGAAGTAAAATATTCATTTCCTCTCTCATGATTAAGCAGCAAATACCGTTCGCTTTTGCTGGATTCGCGGTATAATTACTAACATTAAACCCGATATTAGAAATGCTCCACCACAAAATATAAATGACATATCGTAGGAACCTGTTAAGTCGGCTAGTTGTCCTGGAAAACATTTTTTATTAATAATAAGTACACATCCTTCCGTCCAACAGTACGATTTATAATTTCATATTTGTGAAAGGTTTTCCTTTTCACTGAGTAATGTTCTTATTAATGGTAGTTTAAAAAAATTAAAAGAAAAAAATTTTAAATTGGATTTTAGGCATGGAATTCTTTTTTCAAATTTCAATATCTATCACTTTTCGTGCCGAAATTTTTTTACTAAGTGGCGTTCTTGCTGATACTGGATAGGATAATAAGGACAAAATGTTGCATTTCATAATAATTCAATAATTTCGAACTTTCCAAAATTCTTACCAGATACAGGAGGGCCCATAACAGTACCGATACCTTGAAAGAGTAAAATTAAGCCAAATCCATTGGTCAGTTTCTCAATACCAATTAAGTCGACAAGCAATACTGACGTAAGGCATACGTAGAATGATATGGTCAATCCAAATAAACCGGAATAAATCTTAAGACGAAAAGAATGAGAACTAGCATGAACTTTATTATACATGTTTTGATATTCAACTTTGCTCCCTAATTATTTTCTTGATTCGATGGCAACTATCATTTCGGTATTAGAAATAGTAATGGAGATCTGATGAGAACTAAAGTTCATATGTTTCCTTGCATTTCCTGAATACTTCAAAGAAGCGAAGCGAACACATTATTACTTCACCTTGATCAATTAGGTACAAACTAAATTTCGACGGTTCAATGTAATAAAATATTTTATAAAGTTATCCCACATTGATTATTAGATTCTTTTTCGGCATATAATCGTTTCATATTGAATAGTTAAGTTAACAGTGGCTTTCCGGATAGTGGATACTTTCAGACTTACAGTTAAAGTTATGTAACCACTGCAAAAGACTACGCCGGCTGTTAATAAACCAGATGCAACCAACGATAACACATAAATCCACAGTCTATTTTGCTGTATATTTTTCCCATATTTGCACGGTAATTTACGATCAGATATTAATCCAACTAAAATTCGTCCAATTGTGTTCATAAAGCCTAGAAAAAAGAAGATTTTCGGAAATTTGAAAATTAATGCAAAATACAACAATATTTGAAGGCTATTCAATAATGTAGTGTTGTTCCTATTTTAATCTACTATATTTTTTATATTTTCATTCTACTACGTATTTTCACGAAAAATTACAGCTTCTCATTTTTTATCTTAAATTTTATTTGATTAAATTTAATTATAATAAAAAAATGATTGAAATTACACAAAGCATAATATTACTGATTTTCAATCAATAATAAACAGTATAAATTTAAGCATAATAATTTAAACTAAAATTGAACGAAGGATTAATTTACACTTAGCTTCTGATCTTTATCAACTTGACGTTTTATAAACTTAGTCAAACATTCAATTAAAATTGATTTGAGCCTTCATTTCATAAGCTAAGTATAAATGTTACCGAATGCACTAATCATGTGTGCAGATTGCCCAGAGGTAACACCAATATTAGTTGCATGCGAAGGTAAGAAAACAAGTGGAGAATTAAATGCGATGCTTGCCAATAAATTTGAAATTGCATAGAGAAGAAATATTGGATTGACAAGTAACGAGATATCCGTTATTTTCTCCACTATCCTGAAAATGATCAAGATGTAGCGTTACCGTGATACATTTACATGTTTCCTTTGTTATCCTAGAGTCTTGATACTTATATTTATAGTGTAGTTGAACAATATAATTTCTTACGAGTGCCTAATCGTAGGCTCAAAATTATCGCACTATCCATTTGAAAAAGAATTTAAATTGCAAAGATATTCAGGAATTAGCAAATGATCAAGTTGCAACTCATACTGCGCTCAGAGCGATATGGATTAAATTAATGATTTAATTCCCAAATTTGTTATACAGAGGAGAAAAGAGTCGGATTATTGTATGGCACAAACCTGAATTGGTCTCATCATTGCTTCAAGAAAACTATTCCGTAATAAATTTCCAAAATTATGACTTTTCTAATTATTCTTAACCTAATATAGTACCTAAAAATTTATATTAACTTTAGTAATCATTGTCAGCAATTTTAGAGAAATTCTTTGATGTTTTTCTCTTCACTTCTCTTATATCGATCCAATGTGGGAGTAAAAATTGAAATAATCACAATTTAAAGTAAACCTGAAAATTTCTTTTGCTTTGCTAGTTTTCTCCTCTTTTTCCTGATTCATCACTGTCTTTTCCAACCTTTCCATCGTATCATCCTTCTTAATGACTGTTGAGAGCGATCGGTAACGTTCAATTTCCGGTAACTCGCTCATTGAACCAGTATAAAACACGTCCTAGATAAAGCGATGGCAATTAAACCGAAACATTCCGTTTTTATCATATGTTATGAATGAGATATCACCGATAGTATTACAGATAATGCCTACTGAATACCGTACTATACGTTCCTCTTGTAATATCAAGCCATGGAGGAATGTAATGAAAGGTCAAAATTTTTAATATCATTAATTAGATGTATAATGAAGAAAAGGATGAGGAATAGCATACTTTAACAGGGATGAATCCCATGGATTCTGAAATCCCTCGACTTCTTCGAGGTGGAATATGATCCTTCAGTGATTCCGATCGTTCCACTTTTCCAATCCTTTCCGTCATATCAGCAACATTCTGTTGTAATTTGGTTGATAATGATCCATTTTTTTTATTCTGTTTACAAAGAAATGTTATGTCATCATAATGATCATCAACATTAAAGAAATATTTCAGGATATACAAGAAAGTATGATGAAAATAAAGTGCTACCATTTCAACGGATCCATTTTCCTCATCTCCATTAGGGGTTTTCCTCCTTCTTGTTTCATCGTTTACGGCAAGAAATGTTAATGGTCGAAAAGTGGCACCACATAAGGAACACATCAGTATAATTCCTACAAAACTTGACAATATCACTTCAAAGAAAATCAAAAACATTAAAGGAAAAAAAAAATATTGATATCACTTTTTGAATGGATAAATAACTAAAAATTATTGAAAACGAATCATAACTTACCTGTATAGACAGCAAAAACCATTCTCCAAGAAATTTTGACAAGTGCCTCACTGATTGGTGCAAACAGAACGGTACCAACACCAGCACCACACACTGCTATTCCTGTAGCCATAGATCTATAAAACAACAAAAAAAGAACTCAATTATCTGAATGATTCTATTTCATGGAATAGTATAAAAATGCAGGTAATGACTGACTAACCCTTTCACTTGAATATATTCATTTAATGACTAATTGGAACATTTGTTCATCAATTTATTAAGCTACAAAAAAAGAAATACATCGTAGTGAAAATCTGCAAAGTTATCGGAATTCATACAATTTGAAATGAATTAAACGAACCTTTTCTTTTCGAAATACATTGCAACGATAACAATAGCCGGACAATACATCAGACCGAAACCCACACCCATCACACAACCCACCGAAACCATCAGATATTCTATTGAAGTTGCATAGTATGATGCAGCACAACTGAAATGATACATAGCATATCTTCCGGTCTACGACAAGCATTCCTTTACAAAATTCCATTTCTTCAAATTTATTTCATCTTATCATTAGTCGTTAATTAAGGTTATTAAGACAGCAGAGGTCACTGAATGGAATTTCTGAATCGTAAGAATGAAAAATGAAATAACTTCACTTTTTCGTCACATTTTTGAAATTTATGTTTTTTCAACCAAACCACAGAAACTTATTGCGAGTGATGAAATCACTATGGAAATATATCTAAAGATAACATCAGTCGACCTTTTTCCAGGATTGAAATTATGAAGATATACGGTAATCGGACAAACAAGTAACAGGACTCACAATGCGATTAAGAACGATTAAGAAAGGCTAAGATAAAAAGCCAAATCTTAGACTCAGCTGCCTGTAATGGTCTAAGAATCATTATCATGGCGAAATCTGCTTGTTGCTATACTAATTATTCTAGTAATTTCTCAATTAAGACTTGATAATGAATATTTCAATTAATGGATGAACATACGACAGAGAATTAACGATCAAATTATCTTCTATCTCCTGCGGAAATTCAGCTATTTTTCTTTTTACTTTTCTACAGTCCGCTATCTGAAACGTGCACTCTATTTAGAAAAAGATATGGAAGAATAGTTTTTCACATTTGATTATTAAAAGATGACAAACCCTGCAGCTGCAATTAATGATCCTAGAATTGTTGTCAGCCGACATCCAAACTTATTTGTTATTGCACTTGCTACAGGTCCCACTCCAAGGTTTAAACCGGTTAATAATGAAATTATTATCGATACCTTAGCATTGCTTGCATTTAATTCCTGAAATTTTGAGATACATAAATAGCTCTAGAATTTCGAATTAGCTATTATTATTTAAAAATTGAATGAAAAAAAATAAACGGTTCGAAAAAAGGATCAAAATGAACATTAATAGAGCATCGAATTTGTATACCTCTCGTTACCAATTAAATGTCTTTGTTTTAAGAATTTTAATTTAAAAAATTTAAAATTAAACCTTCATGATAATTTCGAGAGGTAAACCAAATGAATAAACGATCCCATCGATAAAAACATGGATGAAAAAGGAGCCAAGGACAACAACCCATCCCCAGCCACCGTCAATCACAGGTACATGTTGCGTATTACCTTTGGCATCTTTTTCACTCTTTTTCATCGCACTTTTCTTCATACTGTCACTCTGAAAATGAGTTTTTTCAAAAATATTCGAAATTTTAAATGAAAATTACCGAACTATAATGGACAGATATCATAAATTATATTAATTCTTCTGATATAATAAATTCCTCTTCCGTCACCACTTTTTTTATCTCCTCCAACATTGTCTTCTCAGTTATCCTAGCAATATTTCCACCAAAATGTATACGATGAAATTAACCGCGGAATAAGAATTTCTTCTTCACGAATAATTTTAATGAGCGAAAAAAAAATCATGCCTATAGTTACCATTCTAGAAAGTTATTCTAAGGGAAAAGCTTAAAGGTCAAAAATTAAAATAACAAGTATCGTTGCACAGTAAACAAATAGGGAAGAAAATTTTTTTGAGAATACTGCAAAAACGAAATAGACAAGAATGAATAACAGACTTGCCATGTGATCGCTTCATTAATCATTTTTGTTTCTATATGTCATCTAGAAATGATAGAATAAAACTAATATAAATACTAATTATACAAAGTAAGAAATTAATGAGATTCATTAAACTTCAAAATTTTAATAATTAACAAAATAACGAAAAGAAAATATATAATAAATTTTATTTTTAATTTAATTTAGCTAAAGTTAATTTATAGAAAAACAAATTAAGAAAATAAATTTGGAAATTTTACAATTATTGTTATTAGGATGTGATATACAAAGACACAGAAAAAAGGAAACATCATGAAATGACTGAGAAATTTAATGCAAATAATTTGCCAAAGAAAGAATACAACGCAAAAATATTAGCAGTAATTTTTCTTTTCTGTTTTATCTTTCTTATGATACTAAAATAATTTCTATTTTTTTTTTTTTTGTTTTTTTTTCCATATATTGATCGACAAATGTATTACTTCTAATTTACAATACGCAAATATTAGTGTTGCAATTAGATTCGAAAAATTAAAACAGATGAAAAAATTGGAAATTTCAGAAGTGGACAAAATTCTTTCTTTGTCAAAAATTAGGCTATTGTTAACTAAACAATTAAAGAGCAAATTAATAATTTCCAAGCTACACTTTGTTGCAGTATGCTTTGATCGATTATTATTATTATTATTATTATTGTTATTGTTATTGCTATTATTATTATTATTATTGTTATTATTATTATTATTATTATTATTATTATTAT